>RJWM01006218.1:0-85885 GCA_004363535.1 Dasyprocta punctata | reverse complement strand
GGAGAACCTCAGTCCTCCCCTGGGTCCTCCCCAGCCGTTGTGGACGCTGAGTCACCTACTGTTTAAGATGTGCTTCTTGGGGTTCTTGAAGGATTGCTTTTCTCACAGCTGGTCTTTGTCAAGGCATCATATACACCATGGCCTGCGTCATGACTTAGGTTCTGGTGTGTGAACTGTGTGTGTGTGTGTGTGTGTGTGTCTGATGTTTAAACCCATTGAGCAGGAGCTGTGGTGAGCCTGACTGCAAGCCAGGGGACTGACTGCCTTTCAGAGCCTCTAGATCGACAGCCCCGCTTTGCTGTGCGATGCTGGGTGTGACGCGGGCTGGCAGTGGCACAGAGGCGGACACATTCTTGCTTCCCAGGATTCATGCCTCAGTATTCGTTTCAACCACGCAGGGTCATTATTTTCCAAATGTTTAACTCAGCCTGGAACATGTGCCATTTAGACACCAAACTGCACCATTTTTTTTTTCTTATGCTTTTCCTCAGTGTCTGGACAAGCCAAGGCAGTCTGTGGCAGCAGGTATCAGTAACTGCTTCTGCTCTCACGTGAATCAAGATTTCTCCCTTAGAAATGATTCTGCTGAAGCAAAAGAGATGGGTAACTTTTGCCCTGTTATCTTGTGCTTCTGCAAAAATTATCTGCCACCTCTTGCCTGGGTGTTTGTTTTCGTGGCGATGGTGTCAGCTTGCCACAGTTTCTGAACGCTTGTCTTGAGAAGAGTTTGTAAAGCCCGCTGTGTTTGAGGCACAAGGGTGCACCAAGGGGTTAACAGAACATCAGGATTGGAAGGGACCGGGAGATGGCCTCTCATCTAGTGGCAACTTTAGCCATGTCCCAGTGTAACTGTTGGCAGAACCAGGGTCACCCCTCAAGTCGGAGGGACTCTGAGTGAATGAAATTTCAATAATAGCACTAACCTTCCCTGTCCCCAAGCCACAGAACCATCGAAGGACTGTGGACTTGTTCAGATGCCTAGCTGAATAACAGCCTGTCCTGCTTGCCTTCGTGCACGGTGCGAGGGAGGGGCTTTTACACCTGGCCTTCGTCACAACCACATCTCTTAAGATTCTAGTCTTGTGCGTGGTCCCCCTCCTTACCAGTCTCCCAGACACCAACCTGGCCAGCTGTCATTACTTTACCAAAACCACTTTCCCCAAGGCCACCATACCTAATGTCCTTCCTGTTGACTTTGTTCCCTTGATGGTAGCTGGGATGCTGACTCTGGAAACACTTCCAAGCCTTGGCCTCCACTCATGCCCTTTCTTGTTCTCCTCTTGCTTCTCTGAGGGGTGCTTCTCAGCAGACTTTGTGGGCTCTATTCGAGCAAGTTCTACCCTTGTGCCTGGCATTCTTGCTGATGGTCTCAGCCGTTCTCTTAGGTAGAAGTATTCAGCTCTACCTATGATTGGCTCATCTAAAGTCCCAGTGGAGGACTTGGATTCCTCATTTACCCCTGCCCTCGTCCCTCAGCGGGATTCTGCTGCTTCCCCCAGATCACATCCGCTCTAGTGATGGCACCCTCAGGTCCTAACAAGAGGAGAGCAGTGGGGCTCAGGTCATGGAAGACAAAGAGTAGGGAAGGTGCTGAGTGGTAACAGGTGCTGCCGCAGGCCAAGCCAGTGGGCCAGAAATGGTCAGATGGATTTCTCAACCAGAACGCTGTTGGCAAGAGAAGGCCGGGGCAGAGCTGGTGGGTAGGAAGGCAGAGGGGTCGGGTTTCAGGGTGAGTGAGAGAAATGAGGAAATGGAGAGATGGAGAAGGAGTGCAGACAATACGGATAATTCTTTCAAGAAATTTGGTTTCAAAGAGGAGAAACAGGTTGGAGGATAGTTGTGAGAAGAGAAGACTTTTAATAATAAGAGGCTTTCCCAGCACTCAGGAGGCTGGGGCAGGAGGATTGCTGTGAGTTCAAGGCCAGCCTGAGCTACATAGCGAAATCCTGTCTCATAAAAATGTAATAATGATAATAATAAGAGTCTCATGCCTGTTCAAATACTGGTGGAAAGAAGCCAGGAGACAGAGAGAGAGAGAGAGAGAGAGGCCGGTGATGGCAGAGAGGAGGTAAAGAGGCACGAGGAGGCGATCACATCTTTGCGGAGGGACCCTCTGCCCTCTGCGGCAAGAGTATTAGGAAGGCTGAGTGTAGTGTAGGTGTGGTGGCACGAAGTTAAAGGCGTCCCCACCTGGTGCTTTCTGTGTGAAGAAAGAAGCAAAGTCATCTTGAAAGACAGTGTTGGGAGAGAGATTTTTCAGGGAGTAGCAGAGCTGGAGACAGGCAGCTAATCAGGTGAATGGGGAGGGGCTAGCAGGTGGCTTTGAGAATCCCACCGAGGTTCCCGATGGCAGCTCTGTGATGGTGTCTGGTCTCCTTCGTCAACCTGGTATCTGTGTAAGAAGGGGGACTTTTGGGTCCATCCATGGTTAGGGTCTTGCCCGGCAAGAGATGAAAAGAATGGATCTAGACTGAACAGGAAAGGGCGTGAGGAAAGAGGGTAGAGTTGATGAGTTTAAGATGAGGAGGTCAAGGCACAGAGAGATCAAGTGCAGGTGGGGTACCGTAGAGACCCGGATGTGGGCAGGGTGCTCAGTGACTGGGGACAGGTGGAAGCTGGTGACCGGAGGTTATGGTTGTCTGTGTGGTGGAGATTCTCATAAGGATGGAGGATCTGTTGTGAAGGGCAAGGTATTCTGGACTGAGCCAGGTTCCAGGCAGGGCAAGAAGGTAGAGAGACTGTTTGGGGAGGAGGCGGAACCATGCCAGAGGAAATAGTGGGAAAGTTTAAGAGGGAGGGGAAAAGTGGAATTTGGTGTAAAGGGAAAGAGGCATAACATAGCACAAGAGAAGATAGATCCGCTCAGGGGATGCATTTCAGGACATGAGAGATGGTAGATATGCTGATGGTTGTGCTAAGGTTTACTGGTACCAATTGTCTCCTTGATTGATAACATTTCAAGAACGTGTGTGTGTGTGTGTGTGTGTATGTGTGTGTGTGTGTGTGTGTCGGGGCTCTGAAAGAAGTCAGCTCATGCTACTGACAGCCTTCCTGTTATTTTACTTTACTGTGAGGTTCTTTAACCAGTTCTTCAAACAAATGTGGGTCACTGACTTTCGGCGACCTGTCTCACATAGTTCTCAGACCTGCCTTCCATAGTGGAGTCACCCAGGGTATTTTTAATACACACCAGTGCCTGGGACCCCCGAATCAATTATATTGTGATCTCTGGGGAGGAGACCTCTGGAATCTGCCCAAGTAGTTTTCTTCGAAGCTCCATTAGACATTCAAATGTGCGCAGAACCCTGACCTTCGCTCCTTGTAACCTGGTATGGTGTCTTCAGCCAGGAACATCAGCCTCATAGAAATGCAGGACCCCAGGCCTCACACTTGACTTTCCTTCTGCCTGAGAACCGGCACTGTCCCAAGAGCTTCCTCCCCACCCAGGTGGTTCTTGGGAGCATTAGTTTGAGAATAAACCCTGCAGTGAATCAGCAAAGATGCGCTGGCCACGCCTCCAGAGATGCTGCTGTTATTGATCTGGACCTGGTTCCAGACATCGGGGGTTTTCCAAGCTTCCCCACGGTTCTGATCTTCAGCATTTTCAGAAGCTTGCCTTATAGCGTGCAGCAAAGTCAAGAGAGGTGCCTGGTGCATTTTTGTTCAGTTGGGCAGATCAACCCCATTTTAGTTTAATGATTTCTGACCTTTATTTAACTTAGCAGTGAACTACATTTGCTTCTCATTTGGGGGAAAAACTGCCTGTCATGAACTCGTGGCAGGAACATCATTTCTCCTCATCTTCTAAGATGCTCCTGGGAGGCTTGGTAACTGTTTAGACAGGAAATACTGCACAACCTAAGCCCCATTACAGAAGGACTGCGTCATTTATTAAAGAAAAAAAATGCTGCCTATTTTTGCTATAGGATCATTGTTACAGAAGACCGACCAACTCTTTAAAAAGTGTTGAAAAGAGCAGCCTTCCTGACTGGTTATTTCTTTCATCCTTCCAATGACCTTGAAGAAATGATACTGAAAGAAGCACTCAGCTGATGGCATGAGTCCAACAGCAGGAGTTGCTTTGCTGAAATGTTGGATTTTTTACTACTGTGCTAAGAATTAAGACATAACAAGTTTTGCTTTAGACCTGAATTTCCAAAGTATAATCCTAGTTTAAAAGTGAAATTTTCAGAAAGAACAAGCTTGACAAGTGTTTTAAGAATTCATTATGCTTTTTTTTTTTTAAGAAATCATTATGCTTTATGAGTTTCAAGGGGAAAATTTTTGTGAGCATCTCATTTAGACCACCTGTAATTCTGATGTGTAAATAGTCAAATCACCCATTTTCACATGGGAGGTTAAATCTCCTGAAGAATAGGTTATTATTGTTGAAGACTTTCCCCAACTTTTTCATTTCTTCCTTCAAACATATGAATATATGAATCACTTTACCACCTCTTTAAAAATGATTAAAACTAAATTTGTGCCAAAACAAAAGCACTTATTTCCAAGCTCTTATGAGGAAAACTGTATCAACAATCTTTACTTTTTATTTATTTACTTTTATTGTGGCACCGGAGACTGAACTCACAACCTTGTGTCTGCCAGACAGGTGCTTAAGTCACTGAGCCAAACTCCTGGCCCTAGTTTTTTGAGGCAGGATCGCACTATGTAGCTCAGGCTGGCCTTATGCTTGCGTTGTAGCCCAAGCCGGCCTCAAACTCACAACGCTCCTCCTACCTCAGCCTCCAGAGTGCTGGGATTAAAGGCGTGCGCCACCACGCCCAACAATCAACAGTCTTCAAAGAATTATAGAGGCTGCAGTAAGAACACATTTTGCTTCCATCCAACCTGGAACCAGTTTTCAAGAAAGATGGCTGTGGATTTTTTTTTTTTTAATCAACAATGACCACTCAAGGAGATTCACTACCTTTGGAATGCCACAGATCATGTTTGTTTTTCTTTCACTAAACCAAATCAAAACCATCAAGGATTGAAAACATACATATTTTCTCCATGTTCTTTGAATGAGAATAGCCCAGGGAACAGTTCCCTACCCTCCACCCTTATAGCTCAAATATAGTTTTTTGATATTTGCCTTTCTTGGTAAGTCAGCTGAGTGTCCTGCCTTCCACCTACTGGCCTCGGAGGCAGCCTCCACCGCATTAGGAGACCTAAGTCTGCTGGGCGCTACTGCATCCCCCCAGCAGAAGATGAGAGACGTCTTGGTCTCTCCTGAATTGTACTAAGGGTCTTCAGAGCTCTTTGACAGTGAGAGACTTTACTCGGAGAGGACCCAGCTCCCTCCTCATCTGACTCCTTGGGCATTGTCTTGAGAGCCATGTAGAGTGAGGTCACATTTGCAATTTAGTTGGAATTTAAAGTATTTCAGAAAAATTCCAATGTTTAACTTGTGCAGATGAATGGTTAAGGCTAGGATTCGCGATCCGTGCTCTATGAACTTGTGGATTCACAGATCAGTGATCGTTTTTAAAGTATCATAAAAGAGAGTCAATTTAATTCCACGTCCTCGACTGGGATATATAGTGTCTAATACCCCACATGGGTGAACACTTAATGGTGAATGGTGAAGATGACATTTCCATGGAGTGATTTAGAAGGATGAATTGGATTTTATTATTGCGGTCATGTATACCACTGACTGGCAAACACACAAGATGTTTTATTACTAGGGCATGGGATCCCCAAAATGGAAGTCAGCATAACCACATGCCAACCGTGATTTCATCGTTGCTTTGTTGATTACATTGAAAATCAGGGCCCCCAGGGGACTGTAGGCAAAGCACAGGCGGTGACAGCAGCTGCTGCCAGGCAGATTTCCACCACGTCTCCTGTTAACAAAAGTCAGTACTTTGTATCATAAAATCATCCTCTTACTCTGACCACCTTTTCTTTTGGATTAACGCAAGGGTCCCTCTTTAGCACCCAAATTCAGTTTGAATGGTGGTCTGAACAAGCACATTTTTTTTCTGAGGCAGGGTCTTTCCGTGTAGTGCAGGCTGGCCTTGAGCTTGTGTAGCCCAGGCTGGCCTCCTGCTTCAGCCTCTCTAGTGCTGGGGTTACAGGCGTGCACCACCACGCCCGGCCCTGAACAAGTCTTCTTCAGATGCCAGTGCAACGGAATCATTTGCCTGCTGTAAATAGTCGGTGGCTTCCTACCACGCACCGAATGAAGTGCAAGTTCAGGGCCAACTCTGACGCCGAAAAGCCACGCATCTGCTGTTGTTCTCACCCTGGCCGCATCACCACCTCCCACTGACCGAGCCCTCTGTGCCTTTGCACGCGCTCTTCTTCTGATGTGAATTGTCCCATCTGACAGATTCCTACGCATCTTTCAAGAGCCGCATTCAACTTCGTCTTCTCCCTTAAGCCTTCCTTGAGCTGCCTCTTGAGCTTTGTTCACACCTTTGTCCACAACAACAACATTGTGTCCTCCTCACTCCACACACCCTCGCTGAGCTCCTTTTTCCTTTCCTTTCCTTTCCTTTCCTTTCCTTTCCTTTCCTTTCTTTTCCTTTCCTTTCCTTTCCTTTCCTTTCCTTTTTCTTTTCTTTTGCAGGATTGGATGAAGGGCCTTGTACATGCTAGGCAAGTGCTCCACTGCTGAGCTATATGCCCAGACCTTTTCTTCTACATTTTAATTTTGAGACAGGGTCTTTCTCAATTGCCCGGGCTGGCCTGAAACTTGCAGCCTCCTTACTAAGCTGGAATCACAGGCATGCCCCACCGCCCATAGCTCCATAGACTGAGCTACTTGAATACAGGGTCAATGGATGGTCTTCTCCTCTTTGTGCCCATTCCACCCCAGAGGAGTACACAGTGGCCACTCTATGGAGAGTAGCTGAATGGAAGAAATGGCCACCCGAGTGGTTCTCCTATGTGTCTAATTTAGAAATGAGGAGGACTTGACTCAAAGCCAGGCTGGGTGCCGTCCTTTCTTTCCATCTCTAAGGAATCTTAACTCAGGGCTTGGGATTATGCCTCGCAACTCTCCCTTTCCTTGGTTGAATGCTTTCCTTGACTGCCATTCAAGCCCAGTAACGTGTTATCATTTATGCGTTGGTTTTGCTCTCAGAGGTCACTATGTAATAGTAGCAAGGACATACGCATTCCGAAATTTTACCCATAGAAGAGCCTCATAATTTGCAGTATTTACACAGAGACTGAACTGTAATACACAGGTCACAGATGAAGCCTAAGGTTTTAAAGTCCATGTGGAAGTTGAGGGTATTCTTTCTAATAGAAAATGCCAGTCTGCAAGAAAGACTTCTCTTATTGAATTGAATGGCATGATTTGCAAATATTAAGTTTAAAGAAAGGCCACAAGATATGGAGCCACGTATTATCTTAAAATAACTGTATTATGCACATTGAAACATGTAGCTTTCCTTTCCGGTGTGATTGCTTTGTTTGATCAAATTGAAAGTCGGGTTTCCTATTATGGCATTATGCCTTATTTCCTTAGACTAAATGAAATTGTTCCATTATAGCAAATAGAAGCTTGATAATGGTTTGATTGGAGTTTAATTGGAATGCTGTTTCTCAGAATACTTCACCATTCCGGTCACACGTTGCATATTGTCCCTTCAAATAGAGACTATGAGCTAGAATGGGTTATGACCCTTATAGGATTTGAGCTTTTGGAATCCCAGGAGACTTTCAAACCAAGGCCCCAGGGTAAGGCGGAAAGAGTGCTGTCCTGCTGTCGGCTGCCAGGAAAGATTGACCTCATCGCAGTCCCCATAGAAACAAAACACTGGGTGAAATGGCCCCCTGGGGTTTGGTCTCAGCTCCCCTTGGGATTGGCATGAGGCTGGGCGATTGATCGGCAAATAACACTTAACGTCGCTTCCTCCTTGTCTCTAACGTGGACTACAACCAAAGCAACAGCGTCTTTCCTTTTTTTTTTCTTCAGGCTTCCTCACAGCCATGAGGCAGGAAGTGACCCGTGCCCACAAAGGCTGGGCACTGGACACTGTAACCATCCACAATGAAGTTCTGCGGCAGACCAAGGAGGAAATCACGTCCCCGCCTGCGGTAGGTGCTGCCCGAACAATTCTGGATCTGGGGTGGAAGTTCAAGTTTTGCCTAGAACAGCTGAGTGAAGTCGCAGTGACATCTGCTTTGCGGAGAAGGTTTTCTCCTCTCTAAGCGGGAGACCTCAAGACCAACGCCTCCTCCATCTGCCAGAGTAAGAGGTTCATGACAAAACCTAGCAAATCCTGGAACTCCCCAGGCTACTCTTGTCTTTGTTTTTAAGGACAAGAGGTTGGACCCGAGGCCTTCACACTGAGCTACATCTCAGTCCTTTTTATGTATTTGTTTTCAATTTTGAGGTAGTGTCTTACTAAGTCACTAAATTACCCAGACTGGGCTTGAATTTGTTGTTGTTGTTGTTTTAATTTTTTTTGTTTTTTATTTTATTTTATTTTATTTTATTTTTTATTTTAAAGATAGTAAAATCCAACAAAACATAACAGAACGAAGTCAATCAAAACAAAGCAGTAGAACTGGTACAGAACTTCTAAGAAAGATACTATGAAAACAATAGCTACTGTAGTATATCTTGTTATTTTCAGAATAGTTGACCTTTTCAACAGGTATAGTAAAATCAAACCAAACCAAACCAAACCAAAACAAACAAACAAACAAAAACAAAAACAAAAACAAAAAAACCCTGCAATAAAGTCAATAAAAACAGGGTATAAAACAAGGCCAAAAAAAGATTAATCAGAATAAAGCAAAACAACGAGAACAATATTGGGCCTTGAAGACAAGACAGAAGAGAATCCCCCATTTTTGCTACATTGTGTACTGTCATCTTCCAAAGAGATGCTCAGGCTGCCAGCCCCAGGCCTGCAAAATGAACAAAACAATACTAGCATTTAGTTGTTTTATGTACCTTAGTTGCTATCAATGTAGCCAGACCTCCAAACGAGCAGGTTGATTTATGGGATAGGGGGTGCATGTTTCTCTTCCTGGGGTCCACGCTGGTTGCACAGGCCCCCGGAAGGCAGTCTTTGTTGTCTCCTGGTTGGAGGCACTCAGGCCCCTTTGGGTGGGCTCCCGAGAAGCCCATTTCTTTCTCCTCCTGGGGTCCACGCTGGTCGCTCAGGCACCTGGAAGGCAGTCTTACTTGTGTCCTGGTTGGAGGCGCTCAGGCCTGGCTGGGCGGGCTCCCGAGAATGGGCTTGAATGTGTGATCTTCCTGCTGCCTCGGCCTCTCCGAGTGCTGGGATGACAAGTGTGCGGGGGCCCCCACTCTGGGCTCTCTGTGTCTTTATAATTTCAAGTGAAGTTTGTGGTGGATGGAAAGGGTTTTCCATGCGTCTCTAGCTACTGCTGTGGGTCACTTAGAATCCTCTGTGGTGGCAGAGGAGTGTCGAGCATCCCTCTCTAACTTTGGGATTGGGATGCAAAGATACCTAGCTGGGGGAGGACGGATGCCCCCAGGTAAGCAGATGCCATCCAGAGCCACTGTTTGGCCCTCGATCTGCTTAACAAACTTGGGCAAGTTCTTCGCCTTCTGTGACAATTCAGCCTCAGGAAGGAAAGCTGGGAGATTGAAGTGCCATCTTGTAGATTTGGTACAGGACCCACCCAGACATACATTAGTGTATCTTAACCACGTTTTCCCTTTCTCTGATTTTCATCCCTTAATTTTTCAAATAATGGGACTGGAGCAGATGATGTTCAAGTCCTGGTCATGTGCTCTGCCACTTTATAACAAGGACCATCCTTCCTCCAGCGTCCAATAACGTATTCCTTATTGCATCTGAGACCTCACGATAAACACCTTCAATCTCTGTATTTCCACCACCCTCTCTTGAAGGTAATTTGGGTTTTTTCAACCATATGTCTTAAGATTCTTCTGACTTCTTCCTATCATGTGGTTCCCAAATCACTTCTGCATTTGCAAGTATTGGTTACACCAGCACCCTGCTTCTGGGAATCCAAGTCTGTATTTGCTGCTTGGGGCTGCTGTGATAAAGCCTGACAACTTGGGTGGCTAAAAACAACTGAAATTTATTCCTTTGCAGTCTAAGAGGCCAGAAGCCCTAAGTCAAGGTGTTGGGAGTATTGGTTTCTTCTAGAAGGAGACTCTGAAGATTTTTATTGTTTAAACAGAAATTTTTCTCACAGTTCTAGAGCTGGAAGTTCAAGATCAGGGAGTCATTATGGTCAGTCTGTGGTGAGGGTCCTCTTGATGGTTTATCCTGGCTGCCTTGTTGCTGAATCTGCGTGACGGGGAGAGTAAAATCAAGCTATCTTATATCTCTTCTACAAGGGCACTAATCCCATCAGACCATGGCTCCACCTTTGAGAAATGATCATCTCTCAAAGTCCCCATTTCCAAACATAATCACATTGACATTTGTGGTTACCACATAGGAATGTGGGGGACACGATCCAGTCCAGGACAATCCGTCTCTGCCCCATCCCACATTCATGTTTTTCTCACACACAAAATACATTCATTCTATTCCAACTCATCTTCATCTAAACAAATTATGCACTTCTAAAATACAATGATTGGGCCTGAATAGGAGAAATATTCCCACTCCAAAAGGGAGAAATAGAGGGGAAAAATGAGGATGATGGGTCCAAAGAAGTCCAAAACCTAGCAAGACAAATTCCATTAGATATTAAGGCTGAGGGATAGTTCTCTTTGAGTCTGTCCTCTGTCCTCCAGGCTTCTGGAGTGGCACTGTGAAGCTCACAGCTCTAGGTGGGAGTTCTGCCCGCTACACTTTAGCCACAGGTCAGTGGCCTACTGAAACTGGCACGGTGGCTGAGATGGCTTCTCCTGTCACCTGGGCCTCACTCTTCTGAGGAACAGTCCTATTCTGTGCCTTCCTCCTAACTTCTGGCGATTGTTGGCAGTCCTCGGTCTTCGCTTTCATCGTCACACCTTCTTCCCTTTGTTTATCTCTGCACGTCTCTCCTTACAAAAATACCAGTTGTGTTGAATTTCAGGCCTGCCCTAACCTAGTGTTGTTGTCAGGGTTTACAAGGGAATAGATTTAATGCAAGATGCATAATTTATAGGATTATTTTATAATAGTCACCCAAAAAGTCAAATGCAGAAGAGTGTGGGAAATCTGTCTGTGCTCTAGAGACCCAAATAATCCAGTTGAGGACCTGGACCCCATGGCGGTGTCTTCCATGGGTCCAGCTGGAGACCTAGAGCCCATGACCTTTGGGAAGGCCCAAAGGTCAGCAGTGGAAGCTAGAAAGTCTGCACTAGGGTATGAAGGATCTGGGCCAGCAGGCTGAGGGATCTGCACTGGAGCCAGGAATCGATGCTCAGGAGCTCCCCAGAGCTCCCCCAAAGAGAGCCACAGCCACCCTCAGCAGCAGCGAGGACCCAAGCTCCTCCAACAAAGAGAACAGTCAAGTTCACATCAAGAAAGCCAGAGCATCAAGCCTCTCCAGAGAATTACCACCACACCAATTGCCCCTCCAATTCCCTTTTTATGCGTTGACAACAATCCTCAGGTGGGTCTTCCACACCCAGTGCCATGCTGATTCAGTTCAGTGGGGTGTTACAAACGGACCATTAGTTCATCCACCACACCTGGTAGGTCCTTTGCTAAACTAGTTACACCTGAAAAGTCTCCATTCTAAATAGTTGCATTCTGAGCATTTTTTTTTTTCTTTTCTTTTTGAGGCAAGGTTTCACTATGCAGTTCAGGCTGGCCTTGAGTTTACTTTCTAGCCCTGGCTAGCCTCAAACTTTCAGCAATCCTCCTGCCTCAGCCTCCCAAGTGCTGGAATCACAGGTGTGTGCCACCACACCTGGCCTGATTCTGAGCTTCTGAATGGACATGAATTTGGGGTGACACCGTTCCATCTGCCACACCTTCTGACTGACTTTGTAAGTCCTTGAGATTGAAAGGACCCTAGAGAGAGACAGTTTGCTATAGGTCAGATGGTTTCTGGGTTGTCGCATTGTTCCTGTAGATCATTATCAAGCACTAAGCTGGTGATGAGAGCTGTATGTCCTGATTTTTTTGAGACTGCTCAAGATTTTGCTGTCAAACCACAGGCTTCTTTGTGATTTTAAAAATATGGTCTCCAAGCTGGGAGCCCGTGTGAGGGCATTCCAGAAAGCACCTCACCACTAATCTTCGTGCCCTTTATATTAATCTACATTTCATTCTCCTTACCGATGCTCACCGGAAATGGAAAACTGGTCACCGTCTGGTACATAAGTATACTTTATGAGCTTGTCTGATTCTTGGAGCTCCCCCACGAGGCCCCAGCCTTTCTCTTTCTTGTCTGGTGTTCTGTGGCTCCCCATTGCCTGCAGGGTAACGGGTCCAGACCCTTCAACTTGGCATCGGGACTCCTCCCTGGCCGAGCCCTAACTCATCACTGGTGAACCTTCTGCTAAATAAGTGGCTTGGGGCTCCCAGCCGTCCTGCCTCTCTTTGTAGTCTTGCTCCTGCCTGGGAAACCTATCCTCTCTCCTTTGCCTGCCAAACACAGGCTCTGCTCGGGGCCTACTCTAGGGGCCACCCCCTCCATAAACGCCCCGAGCACTCCCACAATGCACTTCAGATGAAAGCCCCAGTAACAGGTGGATGCTACCATCCAACTCAGATCTTTTTAAAAATTTTTCCCATAACTGCATGTCTCGTGTCCCCGGTTGGATGGTGGGGAGCACTAGGGCGGGTCCTAAGGTACTGGAGAGATGCTGAGGAAGATGCCTTCTTGCTGTACCGCGGCAGGCCTCCTGGGGGCGCTCGGACGCACCCCTGTGACCAGGGATGGAGAAGTTGAGCCGCGCACAGGTTGGCTGGACCAACGCGAGCTGAGAGCCCAGCTCCAAATCCTGTCCACACCTCCACCTTGCACCAACTCCAGTGAGAACTTTTAGACTTTTAGCTGCACACAGAGGTGACTTGACTTCGCTCTTGCCCACGCGGGCCACCCCACACTCGCACAAGCAATAACAGGACACTCCCGTGTTGTCCCCAGCCTCACTGCCTATGACGCCATAGGGGAAAATCGGGACCCGGTGCCCAGTGGTGCGGCCCTTGTCCAGTAGCATTTCAAGACCCGTGTACATTTTCTTGCCAAAACTGACATCCTGTATGACATGAATGGATGCCCATCCTAAGGCCCTGTATTTGCTTACCTTGGCTCTTCCAGGAAGGTGTATACATTTACGGGCTGTACATGGACGGGGCAGCCTGGGACCGGCGGAACGGGAAGCTCACCGAGTCCACCCCCAAGGTACTCTTCACGCTGCTGCCAGTGCTGCACATCTTCGCGATCAACTCCACGGCGCCCAAGGACCCCAAGCTATACGTGTGTCCTATCTACAAGAAACCCAGGCGAACCGACCTGACCTTCATCACGGTGGTGTATTTGCGCACGGTGCTGTCCCCCGACCACTGGATCCTGAGAGGCGTGGCCCTTTTGTGTGACATCAAGTAAGTTCATCGCCACCTGCCCGGGGCTCCAGGAGCCGCAGGGACACCTCGGTATTGAGAGACCCAGCCATGGGAGTCCCTCCTCCCTGACGCCTGCTCGATTGCGCTTTCTCAATTAAAAGGTTGACCTCCTCTCCTCGCTCGTGTCTTTCCTCGCCGCGTATCAGAGTAGTATTCAAAAAAGATGATTCTGAAATGCATGCTTTTTATTCCAGGGAATCATATTCCATTATAATTACTTTTTAATGATAAATTCCTGTCTTCATGTTAAAGCACTGTAGAAGGTTTAGATTTTTAAAAAAATCTAAAACAAAAGGCAAATATGTTACATCCTAAAAGGATTCAAGATATGAAACCTTTCAAAACTTTTCTCTCCAATGAAAACTGCTTTCCCTTGAATGAAATCTGTGCTAATGCATTGTGTTTTGCTTCTTCTTCTTCTTCTTCTTCTTTTTTTTTTTAAATGATGGCCCTGGAAACCAAACCCAGAGAAGAGACACTCTACCACTGTTCTCATTTTTAATTTTGAGATAGGGTCTTGCTCAGTGGCCCAGGCTGGCCTTGAACTCCCGATCTCGCTGCCTTAGTCTCCTGAGTAGCTGAGATCACAGGCCTGTGCCTCTGTGCCTGGCATCTTTTGCTCTGTTGAGTCTGCTCTTTTCCCGTTGCTCATGAAATGAAGCCTGAGGGTCCCAGGAAGCACCCCTTAATGGGGCAGCTGGGGGATGAGAAGTGTTCGAGACTGGAAATCCACTGGGATTGCTGCCCTTGAAATTTATTTTAATTGCATTTAAATAGTTTTATTTTATTTTTCAGTACGTTTCAGGCAAAGGGAACTCTGATTCTCCCACTCTCCCTCCCCGCCCCAATTCTGCAGGAGAGAATGAAACACGTTTCTAGACAGCAAATGGAGAAGGAAAAACAAACTCCATCAAATGAAATTAGGTTAGATGCCGAATGTCTTAAAAGGCAGAGTCTTTAAAAAGTGAAGCTATTCCTTACTCTGTAGTTAGTCAGAAACTCAGCATGAACCTTTGTTTCCTGCTCAAGGAAATTGTCAATTTAGCAAAACAGATGAGGTCCTCTATTGGAAGCTCATGCCACTCCGAGACAGAGAAGAGGCATTGCCTCTGGTCTTCTCCTCTGGAATCCTTGTGCCCGCCCCAGCCCCCGACCAGCTCCACTCCCTCCATCCGTTAGGAAGGAAGGGGACATCGCGGTACCTCGCTCCTCTCACCCGCTGCCTCAGCAGTAGCCCAGGGAAGATGTCCAGGGGAGACCTCGGAGGAGATCCAAGCAGAATGTGGTGGACTTTCTAACAGTAGAAAACAGGTTATGAAATGCACCTTATCACAGTGCCCTCTGGTGTGCTCAGGAGACTGATTCAATGTCAAAGCCATCGAACTGTTAGAAAGGCAGTTTAGTGAAGTAGCCAGGAGTGCCGTTGACACTTGCCGTGACTGACGCATGCCCTAAACACAGGCAGCATTGCCTGGCGTTTGGAACCACTGCCCTGTGTGGACGGGCACAGGGAAATCGAAGAGCTCTGACATGAGAGCAGCCGACCTACAGATCCCGAACTAAAACACTCACGTATTTTATCACTACTTCTTGTCCAGTTGCTGAAACAAGTGAAGGCAAAGGCGTCACCGAAACCCCCAGATATCATGGCAGATGTTTAAAAGGGTAGTAGTTAGGTTCAATGTTGTTTAATGCTTTAATGTCTTGAAGACAGCTGGGGAAAGCACTGGAGATGTAGCTCAGTGGCGTGGCAGGCTGGCAAGTGTGAGGTTGTGAGTTTGATTCCCAGTACCCAAAAAAAAAAAAAACCTGCGGAAAGAGACAGAAAAGATGCATCAAGCAGAGGTCATTGATCAGACTGCTTAAAGCCACATAAGTAGCCCTTCCTGGGAACTCTGCTTTGCCTGATTATTTTGCCTTGAGTGAATACAGAGGATAGAGAAATGGGCAATGGAGCCCAGCCAGGATGGGCACCTGGCCCCGGGTCAGAGCCTCCGAATGGTCTTGTTTTTGGCAGGCACTCCGTGGCCACCCCCGGACCCGCCGAGAGCTAGCTGGGGCCCAGTCCTGCTTTCTTTCTCTGGGCCTTAGTGAATGGGGTCCTTCGACATTTTGAGTCATTGAACTTCCATAAACACAAAGCCATTTTCTCTGCACAATTGTTGCTCTTTCACTAATTACATCATTAGCCACGCTTGAGTGGAGGAGACCTGGGGAGCATAAAAGAGCAAAGGATAGCGGCTGGGGCGGGTGAGCCAACCAAAGCCCGGAGAGAGGCAGAGTCATTTTTCCCCCCTCCTTGGAATCAGTCCACATCTTCTCATTTTGGTCTCAGCAAAATGAGCAATGAGATTTATACCTGTGCTGATTTAAAATGTTACTTTACTTTGGACTTTACATCAAGAAAAAAAGAAAAAAGACCAGAAGCACAGCTTCTCGAGATATATCCTCTAAAAGAGGTTGGTCCTGTGGGCGGTGTTGCTTGACAGAGCCACAATCTCTGCTGTCAGAGACCTCCAGTGAACAGAGAACTCGTCTGTAATTGGAGGCACGCTGACTTGGGGCTGCGAGTGGCGTTCAGACGAGTGAGGGATGAACTTGGAGACCAGGCAGCATTTCAGCTGGGGCTTGACCTTTTTATGGGTATTATCAAGACGGCAGAGGAGCATGTCCTAAGGAAGAACAGTATGAGGAAGTCGAAAAAGACAGGAAGCTGCACAGAATGTGCGAAGACCGGGCCACACAGAGCTGACGATGAGTTTCCCTTGCCCGGAATGTACACCCCAAATACCAAAGTCCTCAGCGAGCTGGTTGGTCTAAGGCAGCATTTCTGCTTTGTTGAGACTCTCTCACTCAACTTGCTCACTTGCTTTTATCGCTGGGATGATGTGATGTCCTCCCAGGGTCACACATCCTTTCACCCTCCTGCTGTGCCCTCACTGAAGAAAACCCTCCTGTGTGGAACAACTAGAGCCTTCATTCATGGTCAGAGGCAATGTAAAAGGTACATTTCGGAAAACGGCAGTCTCTTAAAGTAAAACTTAGTTACTATGCGACCCAGATGTTTCGCTCTCTGATATTTGCCCAGGAAAATGAGATCCATACAAAAATTTACATACACGTATTTGTAGACACTTTATTTGTGACAGCCAATGGCCAGCAAGTGGAAACCATCTAAATGCCCATCAACAGATGAATGAATTAGCAAACGTGGTATATCCACACAATAGAATACTACTCAGCAATAGAAAGGAAGACATCACTGATACACATTGCAGTATGGATGGATTGCAAAACAATTATGCAGTGAGAGAAGCCAGACACCCTACTCCTACAAAGAACATAATTCTTGTATGATTCTATTTATGTAACATGCTTCTGGAAAGCAGAGCCTGACTTGTTTGAGCACCCCAATAAGTACCAGCTGGATGAAAGAACGAACAACATGGAAGAAGAAGCCATCAGGCACAGGGCATGCAGGGAGCGCCTAGAATACTGCAGAGAACAGTAGGGAGCCATTGGTAGTTCTGATCTGCTGAAGGAAGGTGAGTACCTCAGCTAGAAGGCTATTGTTCAAGACCAGAAAAGATGAAAGAAAGATTGGAAGCAGACAGCTGACAATTAGACTGGAGGAAAAGCAAGCCATTGAAGTACAGCGTGAAGGTAAAATTTGGGGATTCAGAAAACCGAGTTGAGGTAAAAATAATTGGAATCTAAAGATACAATTTATAGCCTGGACACTCTAACTGACTGTATCTTTTGTCTTTAAAATGTAGGAGAAGACGCTCTCTTGCTAGGAAAATGCTAATAAATGACTGCAAATGTCTCTGCAGACAGACTGCAAGGTCTGTGAGCTCACGGTTGCTCACAGTGCAGTCCCTGGTCTAATAATTATGAAGTATGGGGTTGGGGATGTTGTTCAGTGGCAGAGTACCTGCCTAACACAAGCAAGACTCTGGGTTCCATCTCCAGCACAAACAAACAGCACAGTGTTATGCTAGGACAGGCACTGGTCTGAATGCTTGGAGTAATTAACGTGTGTAATCCCCTTCCCAGCTCTGTGGGCTCAGTACCAGTGTCGTCATCTCCACTTTGTATTCTGAGCCACGGAGGAGCTAAACGATTTGGCCAAATTCTCAAGCTAGCAAATGACAAAGTTAGGATCTAAACCCAGCCTGAATGTTCCTTATCTGTGCTCCAGTGAACTTTGCTAGATACTGCTGGGATTTTATAAAGCCAGTCTAATGGTATGAACCTCTGCAATGCATAAATGTACAGTGTCTCTCTGACTTGTGCATCTCAGCAGCTTTAATCCTAGGAATGGAAGGGATAATGGACAGAGAAGGGAGACTAGAAGGCCTTGACATCTGTATTGTGCACAAAAAAAAGCATGTAAAATTCAAGGACTTTGGGAAGAATTCATGGGTTCATTTTAACATGATTTTGGGGGGCCTTCTTGAATATCCTAGACCAGCAGGTACATTGTCTGTTCACTGGAAGGAGTGTGGCTGGAGGAATTAGCGCTAATCTCCCAGTGGGACAGCGTGAGGTCGGGTCCTAGGTCACAAGCTGCTTCCTTGTCCTCATGCAAAGGCAGAAGTAATTAAAATCCAGCAAGGGGTGGGGGAGAAGGGGGGAGAGAGAGAAAGAGAGAGAGAGAGAGAGAGAGAGAGAGAGCAAAAATGTAAAGGACCACCAGGGATACAGCTCAGTGGCACCTGGCAAGTTCAATCCCCAGTACCAAAAAAGTAAAGAAAAATTCACTGTTCTAAATGGAAAAAAAAAAAAATTACAGAACTATGGAGAGCCTTTTAACTTTAAAGGCCCAAATCACTCATGGTGAAAGTAACTTAGTGGCTTTATCCTAGTTTATCGATTCAGATGTTTTAGACTTTCAGACTTTATCTGTTATGGTTTATATCTAGATGTCTCCTAAGAACCTCATGTGCTCTTAAACAAGGATTTGGGAAGGTGACTGAATTATGGGAGCGCGATTATGGGCAACCC
Organism: Dasyprocta punctata; assembly: GCA_004363535.1. Classification (NCBI taxonomy): domain Eukaryota; kingdom Metazoa; phylum Chordata; class Mammalia; order Rodentia; family Dasyproctidae; genus Dasyprocta; species Dasyprocta punctata. Next base: position 67,394 of record RJWM01006218.1, on the reverse strand, counting down.
AGGGCTATTTGGTTATCAGTTTTTGTGTCTTTTCTGTATTTGAAAACAGTTGTCCACCAATTTTGTTTCATTTTGTTTTTTGAAATAGGGTCTCACTGTGTAGGCTGGTCTCAAACTCACTACATAGCCCAGGCTGGCCTGGAACTCGTGGTGAGCCCCCTGCCTCAGCCTCCCAAGTGCTGGGATTACAGGCATGCACTACTGCGCCCAGCTCTGTCCACCTATTAAGAGCACTGCAAACCTTCCTTCCTCCCTGCCTTAGGTCCAGGTTTCTGGAAGGACTGAGATGGAGATGTGTGTACATGCTTCCTGGAAAGAACCCCGGGCTCCACTCCCACAGGTGGCAAAGGAGATGGGGCGGGGTGGGAGCAGGATGGCCCCACGGGCTGTTGGACCTGGAGGGGGGCCAGGCCAAGGTGGTCAGGCAGCTGGACGCCACGGGCAGCCTCCCTTCCTCCACGCTCTCCCTTTCCCTTCTCATCCTTCCTCCCCGCCACCACTGATTAAATGCTGGACGGCTTTTCCCTCGTCTCCTCTTTATGCTCTCTTCAGAGATCTGAACAACTTAATAGTACTTCCAACATCTGCCTGCAGCCTTGAAATGCAGAGTTTGCAGAGTTTTCCACTGAAGTCAGGAGAAGGCCAGAAGCATGCGTGGCTTCTATCCCTTCTGAGGGGCTGGGCCCCCACCCTGAGCTCAGCATCATGACTGAGCAGATTTGGAAAAGACCCCAACTCTGAAGACGACTGAAGTCTGAAAACCTCCATCCTTAATTGCTATTTTTCTCAGAGCCATAAATTCCCTGTTTTTATTTATTTTATTTTATATTTTTGGAAGGCTAGAGCTGTATTTTGTGTTCAAAAAATTACCCCCTTACCTTGAGCGCATGGGGAAAGATACCCTGCTCCATTGCCCGTGTCTCCCGGTGCCTGGAGCCATTGTCTCTGACAACTCGGGTCTCGATTTACAGACAACTTTCTGAGATGAACATAAATACCTGGGAGTAATGCTCAAAAAATGGAGAGGTTCTCACTGTGCCCCGCATCGATACTAACTCCTTGTAGGGGCTGTTGGTTTATAGAATCCCATTCTGCCCCCCAAGGAGCCAACAACCAAGGGATACACAGTTGCCCCCATCGCTCCGGGGCTTGCCAGGCCACCTTGCTTGGGTGTACAGGACGTGACAGTGTCACAGTCGTTTCTTTATACTCAGCTTTAACTGAACAGGTGTCCCCTGGCGGTGTGGCAGTGTCCCTGCCTCGCGCATGCACACCTGAGCTGCACTGACCACTCCCTCCTGCTTCTCCTAAATCTCCTGGCATCTTTGCAGCTTTGAGTTCCCCCCGACACGCCCCGGCTCCCGACTGCCACATCCCTGGGCATTTCTGTCCCTGGAATCCCAGCCCTAGATGCGTGGTCAGTGACTTCAGCCTGTGTCTGAGGGACAAGGACACCCATCTGTCACTTGTGGCCTCCATGCGCGGCTTCCTGCTGATGCAAACCTTCCCTTTTCTTGTTCTTCTTCCATTGTCCCCCTAAAGGACATCCAATGTCCCATCATGGTAAACCTGAGAAGCTGCCAGACAAATAGAAAATGCTCTTCTCTCTCCCTGCCCCCTCCCTCCTTCTCCCTCCTTTCTTTCTCTCCCAGTCCCTGTCTCTCTTTCTCTTTCCCCCTTTCTCCAGGGCTAGAAGCTAGGTGTTTGGTGTTAGCGAACTTTGTCTGTAATGTGTCAGCCCCTCTTCTGGGGAAAGCACTCGCTTTTAGTTGGTTTTTTTTTTTTTTTTCCACTTTCATGGCATTTTTCTTTGGAGAATAGATGCGCTCTTTCCCCCCGGTCTGCTTTCTCCAGAAGCCTGTGTCAGTGTCAGCTCCCAGCAGCCAGCTGCGGCATTCTCTGGTGGGTCCCAGCTCCCACGTTTCCCCAGGGCCTTCTGCCCCCGGGGTTAGGGGACAGCTGGCCAGGGACTGAGCTGGTGGATCTTCTCGTGGAGCCCCCTCTTGCCTCCTGCCTCACTGGCCCACTCTGCCCTGGGCTCTGGGACCGGCCCTGCCCAGGAAGCTCTGTACTCCGATGCCTCCTCTCATCCTAGAGGGGAAGATGTATTCTCTGGGGACATGGTCCCCGGCAGGGACCCAGGTGCTGCCAGGCCCTTCAAATGCCATCTCCCAGCAGCCCTGGCCTGGCACCATCTTGCATGCCCCATGTCCCTTCAACAAAGCGTGTGAGCGGCTGCCCTCTTCTAAGGAGCGGCCTGGCCTCTTTTAACACTTGATTGGAGTTGTCAGCACCTCGGGCATCTTTCTGGAAGCTGCTTTGACTGATCTGACTGCAGTGTGCAGGTGTCGGCCCCGCCCAGCCCCCAGGAGCTCAGGCCACTCCTCTCCATTCTCATCATCCATCCCTTGATGTTGATGTCTCTAGGTCAATTTATGTATTAATTTGTCACTGGGTGCATAATATTTAGCACTGCAATAAAAAACAAACAAGCCAATCCTATGAGGAATTGATTTTCCTTTCCACATCTGTTCACGGAGACATAAATCTAAAGTTTCGCTACTTTAAAAAGCTTCCAGTGCAAATCTGATCTAAGATTGCTAGGCTCTGAAGTTGGGCTTTTCCGTCAAAAGAGGTTTATAGGCCTGATCCCTGGAGCCCGGCCACTCATCTACTGCCTCTAGGCTCCTATGCCATCAATCACCACTTGAGGTCCGCTCCAACTCATCGTAACCGAGTATGATGGTACCATGTGCCCCGAGCACGTCGGCAGCTCTGCGCCGACCCTAGCAGGTACAAGAGCCACTGAGACACGGACCCTGTCCTCAGGACCATGGCATCCCGGAAACATCAGTTCTGCACACAAATAGCCATGCAAGTCAGAAAGAGGTCACTGCCCTGGGACAGCAGAGTGGGAGAGCCTTGACTCGCCTTTGGGAAGGTCGGGGAGGGTCTTTGGAGACTGTAGCATTGAGGCTGAGTCAGGAAGGATGGATGGAGTTTGACCAAAGGAATTAACAGCGAAGAGCATCCCAGGAGGAGGCCAAGCAGGGCTCAGACCATGACAGATTTCCACTTGGCCGCCACACAGGACACAGGGGAGGGACAGATGGGAAGAAAGGCTGCAGAAGTGTGACAGCAGCGCCTCAAGGACATTGCAGGTGCAACCATGACTATTTCCTTTTTTTTTTTTTCTGTACCGAGAATCGAACTCAAGACCTTGAGCTTGCCAGGCAGGTGCCTATGCCGCTAAGCTATTTCCCCAGCAACCATGACTACTTCCCAGGCCTTTGGCAGTTTCTCAAGCTCTTTCACATGCGTTATCTGGTTTGATCTTCACAACAACCCTGTAAAGAGGTGATAGTGGGAATTATTACACAGCTGAGAACAGTAAGACTCAAAAAGTTAAAGGAATCTGCCTTGGCGACCTAGGAGAATCGCAGAAGAACTGGGTGAGAGCCCAGATCACCAGCACCCTAACTAGGACCTTACTCCTAAACCACAGGCCGGTGGGAAGCCTGCAAGAAAACCTGCACCTTAGCAGTTTCTCGCTCTGTGTGCCTGTGCGTTTTTGTTTGTTGGCTGGTTTGCTGTTGGGTTTAATTCACCGATTTGTTTTGTGTAAAGGCCCCTGGGGGAGATCAATGGATTCCTGGCAAGGACACTTGGGGAGCAGTCTCTTTCCAGATGCAGAACTGGGGCATCGAAGGTGGCCTTGGCAGAACTGGTGGAGGCACAGTGGTCTTTAAGACATGCCAGCAGCTACAGCTTCATAGGAACAGGGACCAGGACAATGTGGATGGGGGGTCATTAGCGCAGAGCTGCCTGGCCTTGTCACCACTTGGAACTTGCCGATCTTGTTCTCCAGTGGTCCGCCCTCACCAGGACGACGGAGAGCGTGCAGGCTACAGGTGGAAGTGGGTACCTCCTTGGTGGGAACGGTCACCTCAAACCTGCCCTACTAGCCAACTTCAGTCTGCTTTTGTACAAGCGTGATGTGCAGAACCTTGACCTCGAGGGACTTCCTCTGGAAAAGGTCAACCAAGCTCCTTGATGGGCAGGAGAAGAGAGAGATCTCCAGGGACTTGAGCTTCACATCTTTGACCTGCAACCTGCCGTGGTACTGGGGACTCGCTTCTTATCCTAGATTTGTGTCCAGCAGCTCTGGGTCATCTGCCTTGGTGTTGACCACAGCCAAGGCCCTGGACACAGCTGTACCACCGAAGCCTCTCCACCCACCCAGCCCCTGCACCAGCCTCTGCACCAGGATCCCAGGGTCCACCTGCCCCTCCCGCAGCACTGGTCATCCATTTCTGTTGTTTCTCAGAGAAATAGCTGCATTTTCACATCACAAAACTGCCATGCTTGGAATAAATGGTGTGAGCCACTCCTCTGAGAGCTCCCCCCATCCTGCACCCCAAGCCAGAAGGGCAGGGGTCGGATGTCGGATCCATTAGGTGCTTTGTTGGCTCATCTGCTTTGTTTGCCATCTCATTTGACAAATGAGCCAGAAACCAGAGCAACACTCAGCACACCGGGCTGAGGGCTTTCAGAACAGGGAAAGAAGGAAGTGACTCTTGAACTGGCCTTGTGGGGGGAAAGAACAGGGCGCAGTGACCCCTGCCAGGCCGAGCTGCAGGCCCTCTTGAGGCCCGGTCTGGAAGTCTGATGAGAACAACAGAGGCAGACTCCACGCTGCCCCCAGCCTCAGGCCAGCCTTCAGCTCTGATGCTTGCCGTGTCGCAGGTCACACTGGACTGAGAAGTGACCAGGCACGGGAATGGAGCCTTGCGGCCTGCGATCCTGTAGGAGACGTCTGCAGAGTCAGTCCCGGACGGCCACACTGGCTTCCAGCTGGGTCCCAGGCACGACGGCCACGGAGCCCACACTCAGGGGACCTGGGCTTGGTGATGCCAGTTGTGAGACAGTTGGCAGGGAAACGTTCAGATTTGCTATTTGGTGTTTGTTTCTGCTTTGGAGAAGGGAGCGCGTAGGTTACCAAGTACCCTTTATGCAGAGCCAAGGTAGGCGATTTTGTGCAGCTTGAGGATGGCCGGTGACAGCGAGACCCAGGAAGCTCAGAGTTGAGTCAGCCTGTGGCCCGGGCCCTGCCTGCCCCGAGGGTGCCTCCTTCTTTGACTTGGGGGAGTCTGACAGAGCCCTCCTCCCAGTAACGAGGCCATCCTTTTTGGAGAAGATGCGGCAGTGCCCCGCTGGCCCCATTTCCTCTCCAGGCTGACCTGAGGGATGCCACTGCTAGGAGGGGAACAGCTGCTGCTTTGAAGAAAGAAGAAACAACAGCTTCTGTGAAGAAGGCCGCTTGCCGGGGGCCGGTTAGCATGTGAACTGCGGAGACCTCTCATCTTAGACTCAGGTTGACATTGGCTTCGTTTCTCATTTTGGTCACAGCGGGTTTCTCAGCCAGAGAGAGCTGCTGAAAGACTACACCGGAGAGCCCCGTGTGACAAGTCCTCGTTTGATTTCCAAATGTGTGAAATTTGGTGCATTTCTCTCTTTTCCTGTAGGATCTTAGAATCTCAGAAGGGGCAGTGTGGTAACCACCCCCCTCCTCAGCGTCCCATCTTCTCTCCAGAGAGAAGGGCAGACAGGTGGGTATCACTGCTAAGAACAACTAAGTCTTCTCCCCAGCCCGGGCACCATGGTCACACGGACCCAGACCCTCCACAGGCAGGCGAGGAGAGCGGGGAGGAGGAAGGGGGTCCGGGTGAGAAGCCCTGTTGCGCTCACAGCATCTGCACAGAGGGCCTGGACTCCCTAGCTGTGCTCCAGGATAGACCTGGGGACACCTGCCAGCTGCATCGGTTGGGACAGGCTAACTGCAGTGGCACGCAGCGCCCAAGTCTTGGTGGCTGAATGCACTACAACCCAGTGTGGGTCTGCAGGGAGCTCTGCTCCATGCGGTCACTCAAGGACCCAGGCCCCTAGTTCCAGTGTCCTCTGGGGCTGTGGCGCCCTCTGCTGGTCACGTGGTCAACACAGCAGAGGGGAGGAGAGGGCAAGGGGAAGGCGCCGGGGAGGTGTTATGGACCAGGCCTGCAGGTGGCTGGATCTCAGATTTCTGTCACCTGCTAAGGACCACACTCAGTATCCAAGGAAGCTGGGAAATGCAGCCTCAGTGTTTTATGGATGGCATTGCATCCCTCCAAAAAAATCTGAAGTTGTAACTCCCAGTACCTCAGCATGTGATCTGATTTGGAAACAGGGCCCTTCCTCACTGAGATAACTGAGTTAAAGTCAGATTCACGTGGTGAGCTGCCGTCTTAGATGACTGGACCCAGAAAGGCACACAGCCAGGAAAGGCAAGGCAGGGGCAGAGGAGAGACCCACACGCAGGTCAAGGAACGTGGCGGCTGCAGGGAGAGAGGCTGCAGCAGATTCTCCTTCACAGTTCTTAGCCTGCTGACACCCTAATCTCAGACTTCCGGGCTCCAGAACTTTGGGGCATTAACTGCCTGCTGTGAAGCCGCCCAGTTTGCAGGACTTTGTCGTGGCTGCCCCAGGAAGCTAAAACGGGATGTGTGTCCAGATTGGGGGAGCATCCGGCCTGTTCTACTGTAAAAGCTCTAGGCCCCCCCCCTCCGCCGTGGCTGCCTCCTGTCTCAGCACGGGGCTCGCTGTCAATTTCCCACTCCTGACACCCATCCCTCCCGGGGGGAACGACAGAGCCCTGGCCACAGCCGAGCAGGGCCCTCCGTGGAGAAGGAAGGAGCTGTCCAATACCTACCCTGCTTTCTCCTTTCCCTTGGTCCCCAGTTGCACGAACGCTGCCAGCACCGTCCTCAGTGACCTGGAGCGAATCCCAACGCCCGTGGGACTCGGTGTCCCCCGTTGTAAAGGGGGCTTCTCTCTCTCTACCAAGGAGTCCATTCGAAAGCAATGCTGAGACACTTTGGAAATACAGTGTGCTGCATCCACCCAAGAGAGCAATAATCACTGCAGCTCAGCGGCAGTAAATCTTCCCTGCTGACAGCCCGGAGCTGGACGGGACCCAGCACCTGGTGAACTCCGCTGGCTCGGGCCATGGGGGCAGCGAGAGTGGCAGAGCACTGCACAGTAGAGAGGCCTCTGGGCCTGGCAGCCCCACCCCCCACCCCAGACCTGGCAGTGACCACCCAAGCAGGAAGGGGAACTGTACCAGGGCCCCTGGGCACCGGCAGCTGCCTTGCTGAGACCTGGTACAGCGGGTGCACGGACAGCAAGGAAGACGGAGGGCCCTGTGAAGGGCAGCAGCGCTCACGCCGCCATTCACGGACGATTCGGTTCGTGCCAGGATCTAGGCAGGGGCTCTCGCTGATCAGAAACCCTGCTTCGAAGTAGCTGCCGCAGCTTGTGAATGTGTGGTGGGCATCTGGATGGGCTGCATCCGGGCTCTCCGGGGTTATCTCAAGGCAGCTGCGGTTCCGTGTGTCGGCACCCTCGTTTGTAAAACTGGGCTAAAAATGATCCCGATTCACAACCTGGCTCCCGGGAGCTCTGGGTGAATGGCAGAGGGGAGAGGTCATCAGGGCGAGAGTTGGCCCGCAGGAGCCTCCTCTGGTGACACAGTCTGTGTTCCAGGAGCTGCGGCAGCCAGGATCTCCTGGCGGAAGATGGGCTGCAGCTGCAGTCTGCAGTAGACTACTGGCGACCGGGTGAGGGCACTGCTGAGCAGTAAAGGAAATGCACGCCCGGCTCCTAGCACAGCGCCTGGTGCAGGCCAAGGGCTGGGTGAGATTGGTCCCCACTCTTACGCCCTTTCTGTCGGTCAGCAGACGAGCTTCATGGTGTTAAGGCTACACAGAAAATGACTGAGCTTGATTTGTCCCTACTGCTGTCAGACCCTGAGGCCCATGTGTAGGTGTGTTTGAACACATGTAGATAATGAGACCTTCTCCTCATCTCACAAGGGCAATGCAAATTTTTTTTTTAAACTGGGAATTGAACTCAGGACCTCGCACTTGGCAGGCTGGTGCTTATGCCGCTGAGCTATATCCAGTTTCTTCCTATACCAGCGTTGGGGGCTGGCAGACCTGCGATGGTGCCAGGTTATGGATAGCTCTCTTTTCATCCACCAACCTCAGTCTCCTCACCCATAAAATGGGTATAATAACACTTGCCTCTAATACATGATGAGACCAGGGCTGCCCAAGCATTCAGCACACCTTGGTCAGTGCAGAGGCTCACTATGAAGTAGCTATTGTTTTCATTGTCATGGTTAGTGTTAAATACAGTTTAGCAAACAGTATTTCACTCCCCAAACCCCTGTTTCCAGGTGCCCATCCTTTCCTCTACCCTAGGGGTCCAGAGCATGGGGGAAGGGGTGTGTAGTCCCCCTACACACACTGTCCCCTTCTCCAGTCCATCCTCTTCTGGCAAGTTTTGAGCACCTACTATGTGCTAGACACCGGCAGGTCACTTGGCTAGGTACACTTCAGCTGCCACAAACATTTATGGAGCACCTGTCACGTGCCCAGGTAGGTGCACTACAGGACATTCGGGGACAACAGGGGGCCCACAGTCTGAGGGGGGCGAGGGGGGAAGGGTGCTGCAGACAGAGGGGGCTGTCCTCCCAGATTTAAAGGCCCAACCCAGAAATGGGCACCTGAGATGAGTACACACATCTCAGATGAAGAAATACGAATAGCAAATAAATATGTGAAAAAATGTTCAACATCACTGGTCATTGGAGAGATGCAAATTAAAACAACATTGAGATTCCACCTCACCCCAGAAAGAATGGCTATCATCAAGAAGTTAAGCAATAACAAAAGCTGGAGGGGCTGTGGGGAAAAAGGAACCCTCCTCCACTGCTGGTGGGAGTGTGGACTGGTGCAACCACTGTGGAAATCAGTATGGAGATTTCTCACAAAACTAGGACTAGAGGTCCCATTCAACCCAGCTATTCTCCTTCTGGGTATCTTCCCAAAAGAATTAAAAGCATCATACCACAGCAATATATGTGCACCCATGTTTATAGAAGCACTTCTTGGAAACAACCTAAATGCCCATCAACTGAGGGATGGATACAAAAGATGTGGTATTTTTATACAATGGAGTACTACTCAGCCATAAAGAAGGATAAACTAGAGACTTACGGGTAAATGGATGTAACTTGAGACCACACTATTAGTGAAATAAACAAGACACGTGTGTAAACATCATATTGTCTCATTAGGGTGAGAAGCTGAAAGAAACAACATATGTGTATGTTAAGATAGTTATACTACTAATTTCTCTTGCGTTCTTAAAGAGAAAGATTTGAGCCGGTATTGTTCGGACAGCTGAATGCAGATGTCTTGTGCTCTGGTGAACAATTTGGGGATGACAATGCGCAATGTGTGTACCATTGTTGCCCCGATTGATGTGTTTTGAAATTTTGTTTCAGTTTTTTTTTTCTTTTTCTTCTTGAAATAAAATGGATTTGGAAAAATCAAAATAAAAAACATTATGGCATGTATGAAGCAAAAAGAATAAAAGGGGATACTTTTTCTACTTAAAAAAAAAAAAAGACAGAGGGGACATGTGCAAGGACAGATGGGCGGGAGGAAGATCGCGCAGGGTCCCGCCGGAGAGCTGAGGCAGCCCCTCGGGTGCGCTGGCTGGGAGGACTTACTCCTGTGTGTGGGCAGCTGGGGGCCCCGGGGGCGGCAGGACAAGGCCAGATAATGGTTGAGAAAGGAAATCCTCCAGGAGCCTGGTGGGGGAGTCACGGGGAGCAGTTATGCTGTTACACAAAGGAATCCACACACGGGCCGACTCAAGCTGGCTTAGCTTCTGGGTTGGGGAACCACGTCCCCCCACATGTCCATCCCGACGTCCAGCACCCACAGCACACAGCGATGGAGGCAACAGGAGACAGAGCCAGGAAGGACGCTCACGAGGGACAGAGCTGTGCCGCGCTGAGATGCAGCACCCTGGCCCTCCCAGAGCTGGGCCCTAACGGCAGGAGAGGGCTCAGGTTCACATGACAGTGTCAGCTACCCCCGGAGGTCTGGCCGCAGGCAGCCAGCCCCTCCACCCTGGATACACACCGAGCCCGCTGTCTGCGGCTGGGTGTGTCTACGAGCAGACCCGGAATAAGGATGTAAGGACACGGTGGTTCATTTTCATTTGGGGAGCGATGCAGGAAGTGCAGTCCCCTGCTATTGGAAAGTGAGATAAGCAACACCACCAGCTTCACTGAGCAGGTGACTGCCGTGGGAATCTGGGTACCTCTGGGAGACTGCAGAACACACCTCTGAGCTGTCGTATCCAGTGGGCCAGGAGCTGGGGTATTTGTCCTTCCGATGCTCTTCATTTGTGGCTGACAGCTGCTTCTAGGGGTCAGACACAAAAGTAGCAATTCCTTCCATTCAGAGAACAGCCCCGGCACACAGAAAGTGGGTGGGTCTTTAATAGCATCTTCTTATGACAACAGTGTGTATCACAATTGTACTCTACGCTCAGCGACGTAATTACTCCTTTAACGCCTCCCTCCTGCACTAAAGCATAACCTCTCTGCAGGCAGGGATGGCCTCATGACACTTGCTCAGGTGTTTGACAGATATTTATCGAATAAACAAAATGTAGACTCTACCCACAGGAAGGCTTTTACCAGAGGCAGCCCCTCAACCTCTGATGTGAATAATTAGCCACGACGAAATTCTTTTCTTTAAACTGTCTGTGATATTGCGCTATTAGCAACAGGAGACAGCGTAATAAAATGACAAACATTTAATTGCGCTGGTGACTCCCTGGACTAAAGGGTACTTTTCCCAGCCTCCTTTGCAGCCAGCAATGCCCACGTGATTAAATTCTGACCAGTGGCTGCCATGGTCAGGATAAGTCTTCATGGGTAGGGACAGTGTGTTTTTCCTTCCTGCTGGCTGGAATTAGGGCTTCAGGACTGGAACTGAAGCAGCCACTTGGGATCATTAAGTAGATAGCTTGGGCCAGAGGATAATGAGAGGTAGACAGCCCGGGAATCCTGATGATCAGAGAGCGGTCACTCCAGCCCTGGGCTGAATCTCCACAGAGGCCCTTGGTGACACCACTGGTATTTGGGAGAGAGTTTTCTGCCACTCGCAGCCAATCCTAAGTAGCACACAGAAGACCTGCTGGACGGACTTCTGGGCAGGGGTAGGAATAAGGGACCCTCCAGAGACGGAGGCAGAGCTGGCCCAGGACTCCTCTTGCTGACGGGAAGACTGCGGCTCCTCCCTCTGGCTGTCTCCGGCCTCAGACAGGTCCTGCCTCTTTCAGGAGTTGCAGAAGTGTTCAGCGCTCTTCCCCAAAGTATAGCTATTCTCATGATCTTTCTCTTCGAAATGGTCCAGATGTCCCCAAGGCAGGTCTGGGGTGGGACGCGGACTCACCCACCTTCCTCACAGTGGCATCAAAGCTCTCGGTGCTGGGGGGGAGGGGACCCCATCTTCCCACCTAACCTATTGTTCCTAATGGAAGATGCATTGGGACCCTCTTAGCGTCGCATCCCACTTCCGGGCTGTAGGATGGGACCTTAAGTCTGCGCAGCTCTGCGGGGGCGGGGTGTGGAAACAGAGGCAGGTAAAAAAGAGTCCGCACAAGCAGGGACACACGACACAGAGCCACAGGCACAGGGCGCAAGGGCGGCAGCCAAGCTTCAAGAAGCTTCTAGAAAGGCAGCCAAGTGCCTCAGTGCTCCCCCCACCACCACCCCGCGGTGATTCCCTCGGTTGCCAGGTGGAGGGGACCGCGTAGACGCTGTCTGTTGGGGCTCCGCGGATGCATTGCCTGCCCGCCCCCACCCACCCACCCCCGTCCCTCGCCCCTGCGCCCATCCTTGTGCGCCCCAGCTTCCCTCGAGGACTTGGGGAGGGGGTGGCCCAGCCAGTGGTTCTGCCCCCCAAGTCCCTCCGCTCCGGGGAGCGCTTGTTGGGAGAAGTCTGCTCCCAGACCCCGTTTCCTTCGGGGCACCCCGCGGAGGTGGAGCAGGTGCGGGGGCGGGGGGCGGCCGCTGGTCGCTGACGGTCCCAGCCGGTGGCCCGGCCCCTGCGCTGCCCGAGCCCAGCCCGGGACTTCCCGGCGGCGGCAGCGCTGGACGCGGGGCGCGGAGCTGGGGACCGCGAGCGCCCGGCCCCTCCCGCGGGTGGGGCGGCCCCGCGCCGGCTCCTCCCCCGCCGCCCGCCGCCCGCCGCGCGCCGCCCACCCGCCCGGGATCAGTCGCGGCGCGCGGTTCCGCAGGTGGCAGCGATGGCCCGGTCCTGAACGCCCCGCCATGGCCGGCGCCCCCCGCGCGCTGCGCCTCGCGCTCCTGCTGCTCGGGGCGGTGGGCAGGGCCGGCCCCCGCCCCCAGGTGAGCCGGGGACCGCGGGGCCGGGGCCGGGAGGGAGCGCCGCGGGCCCGGGTTGCTGGTCCGGCCCGGACTTGAGCGAAACTCCGCCACCGCAGTGAGGACGCCGAGGGCCCGGGGACCGAGGGGTGCTGCAGAGTTGGTGGCTCAGGCGGACGGGGGGTGGGCGGCTCCCCCGCTCCGGCCGCCCCGCTTCTCACCGCCTGCTCCCCTCTCTCAGGCGCCAGCTGCCCCGGGGCGCCCTGCGCTGACTTCGCTGCGTCTCTCTCTGTCCTTCCCAAAACCACTTTCCCAACTCCTGTGCTCCTGAACCCCATGCCCGCCGCCCTGGCACAGCCGGGGCCCAGGACTCCTGGCCTGCGCTCTACCCGCTACTGCCCGGGCTCCATCCTCCATCAAATGCGCTGAGAGGTCTCGGAGGGCCGAGAGGGCCTGGGGTAGACAACCGGCCTTTCCCCCGCATGCCCCAAGTGCAGCCTTTGACTCGTAGCCCCAGGGACCCTGCGGTGGCAGCTTGTTGTCCTTCCTCTGTGACCTCCCAGATGGAACTTGAGTGCCACCTCCTCCCCGCAGCCCCTGCAGCAGGCATGCAGGAAGCTCGGTGCAGGAAGCAGCCACGGCCCCCTCACACACCCTGCCCACCCATTCTGAGCCCCCTGATTGTCAGCCCACACCAGACCCCATCTGGGGACACGCAGGAACGCCCTGACCTGCTTGGTGCCACCGGAGAGTAAGGGGCAGGTGGACCCTTGCAGTGCCCTTCTCTGCCTCTCCCTGCCTTTCCTCCACCTCTCCCCCCAGCTCCTGGCCTGAGGAAGGTGGGTGGTCAGCTGCCCCTGGACAGGGCAGTTGTCCACAGACGCTGGGACGTGCTTGGGCAGAGCGGAGGGTGGGCTTGGGTGTCCTGTCTTGTGTCTGGGAACACTGTCTTCCCTCCCCCACCTCCCACTCGTACCCCCAGACGTAAAGAACTGAGATCTTTGGGGAGTGGGGCTGCATAGTCCTTGAAATATGTCCCAGAACGGGTGCCAGGCCAGGCTAGAGGGGGCAAACTGCAGACACTGCCTGAGAACCAGATGTGGACAGATGTGCCTCTCGGCTAAGGTGCCCACACCTTTTCAGCCCCCAAATCCTTTCCCAAACTCATTCTTTCCCATTCCTGGTTCCCCAGTGCCAACTACTGCCCCTGGTCCCTAGTGACACCCTCCCCCATTCCACAGCCCCTTTCTCCTGACTCCTCAGCCAGCTGGGGGCTTTCCTGGTGAACTCGAGATCTTTGTGGGACTGCGACTGCAGACTCACTACCCGTGCCCAGCCGCTGCAGGCCGAGCTAGCATTACAGGGAGAGAGAAAGCCGAGAGGAACCGCTCTGTGGGCTGCTTGTCTTGTCCCCTGAACCTCTGGTCCCAGAGGTGTCAGGCTTCTTGAACCTGCCCTTTCCTTTGGTCCTTCCTTGCAAAGTCCTGGGCCACAAGAGGACCAGGGTGGCAGAGAAGGACAGGAGGTGCCGGGCACTGAGAGGAAAGCATGGAACTTTGGGGGGATGCTCTTCTTATGGGGCACTGGCACCCCTGGCCTCTGCAGGGATGTGACAGAGGTTTTAAGTTAGACTGCGGTAACTGTGACAAAACCTCACGCACACAGATCCAATGCTAAAGTAATGAATTCTGCATTTTAGTTTCTATGAGGTCAACAGGAATAGAGTTACTTCTTCCCTCATGTCAGTTTGGGGGAACAAAAGCTTGGGAAAAAAGAGTTCCCTGGATGAGGTGGACCAGCAGTTGAGGAACAGAAAGGATACAGTGTGTGGGGCTGGGGCTGGGGCTGGGGCTGGGGCTGGGGCTGGGTCGATGCCCTCTTCCTCCGGAGGTCTGGGGAAGCCGGAAGCTGCTTCCCTGCAGGCAGGGAAATGGTCACATTGACTTCTGAAAACTGTGCCTTGTTCCTAGGATGGACCTCTCCCGTCCCCTGCTCTTTACCTGCCACAACTCCCCAGGAGGGAGCTGGCCTCCTGAGGGGACAGGCAGACAGACAGATTTTAACACCCAAAGTTAAAACCAAGCAGACCCAGGTTCAAATATCTGCCATTACCTGGTGATCTTCTGTAGAGCATTTGACCATCCCAAACCTCAGTTTCTTCACCTGTAAATAGGACTTCGTCATGTGGGGTCTGGGAGAGGACTGAGGCACTGGCACCCAGGACAGCAGCTTTAGGGACCTGGGGGAGTGGATCATTTGTCCTTGGGGACCGGGAACTGCTGAATGGGGCCTGTTGGACAGAGTCCGAGGCTGTGCCTTGGTTGGTGGGGACTTGGTGCTGAGCCGGGCTCTCTCCGAACATGGTTGCAGCGTAGAGATCAGGCAGGAGCACCTGAAAACCCACATCGTACCCTTGAAGGCCTTGTGCTGAGGAAATGCAGGTCCTTCCTCAGCTGCAGCCTGCCCCGAGGAAATAGCTGTGTGCATCTCCACAGATGGGTGTGCGTGAATTGAAGAGATAGACCTGCAATAAAGACAGAGAGAGACAGATCGGGGAGAAGGGTGCAGGCTGTGTGAGCCCCTGGTTCTCTGTGTATTTGTGTGTGGCATTGCACAGATGCACGCCGCTCTGTGTGCAGTAACATCTCACCATGTAGTTGTGTGTCCAGCAGTGTGTGTGTATGTGTGTGATCCCATGTGTGATACGGTGTCTGTGGGAACATCTGTGTGTGTGTGTGTGTGTGACATCCCGGTGAGTGACCCGATGTCTGCTGGTTGGGTCACTGTCGGGGAGAGAGCAGTGTACCTGTGACAGTGTCTGTGTGGGTCTAGTGTATCAGTCAAGGGTCTGGGTGGTATCCGTTTCTTGGGGGCAGCGTGGGAGTGCGTGTCTGGCGGTGTGTGTGTGACTGGGGGAGGAGACTCCGGGTCGGGGTCTCAGCACTGGGAGTGTCTTTAAAGTGTACGTAACAGCGTGCGGTCCCCGCGCCTGTGAGGAGGTGCACGCAGTCGGCCTTCCCCTGCCGTCTGTTGAGCTGTCTGAAGCCCGTAACAAGAGAAAGTGGGGAAAAGAGAGACCTGGCAGCTGCACCTGCAGGCCGTAGAGCTGGGAGGTCGGATTTGGGGTCCCGGAAGTGGTAGGGAAGAACCTGAAGGGTTCAGGAAATGTGGGGAACTTCAGGAAATGTGTCTTTGGAGCCCTCTTTCCTCCTTCCGAGAGGCCCTCACTGCCTGCCTTCTCCCTCCTGGGCACCCAGAGAGACAGAGGTCTCCTTCCTCTCTACCCCAGCGGTTTCCAGAAAAGGAAAGAACCTGGTAGTCTGATTGTCACTGAGAAATAGGAGGTCCTCTTCCAGGTGGGGCCAGGTCTTGGAGAGCAGTGCCTTCCGGTGATGGAGAGACTGTAGCTTCGAGAGCCTCCTCTCCCGCTGTGGCTTCCTTCCAACCCTGCCTGCTGTGCAAGGCTTGACAAGTCTCCTGTTCATACTCGGTGTCTCAGAAGAGTACTGTGCCCACTGGTGGGGAGACCGAGGCCCCACAGTAACAGACAGAGCTGGGATATAAACCAAAGCCTCGTGACTCTCTGCAGACCACACCCCAAACTCCTGAGTCTGAGGGATGTCCCTCCTTAATGCCACCTCGAACCCAGGCATCGTCCCCACTTGCCTTCTTCCTCCCCAGGCCATCCCATCAAGCTTGGAAGGCCTAATTCTAGAAGCTGCTGGCTTTCTCTGAGTCTAGGGGTGGTGTATCTGGGCAGTGGGGGTGGGGGACACCCTGGCAGACATCCCTGGCCCCTCCCAGACCGAGGCCCCCATGTCTCCCCCTACTTTGCTTTGCCACCAACTGGAGTTGCTGCTGGAAGATGTCACAGATACAGCAGGGTGATTGGTCCTCGGCCATGAAAATGCACTGGGTTCTTCCTTCTAGAAGTAAAGGAGGGCAGAACCCCGAAATCCAGGAAGCTAGGCCTCTCTTAGAATCAGAGACCCTAAGAGGCACCGCCCGGACTGAGCCCTGTCCTCCTGCCCGGGGAGTTCTAAGCCCTAACTCGGTCCTCACAGTGGTCCTGGGTGGGGGCGGGGGTCTAGTGTTCCCATTCTCACATGTGTAAGCTGAGGTTGAAAGTTAAGACTTGCACACAGACTTGCACACTGGCCTCATTTATTGGGAGCCCCAGGATCGAGCCCAGATCTGAGCTCAAAGCTGGAGCCATTCCCCCACCACCACGTCCCCTGCACATCCAGGTGGGCTCCAGCCTGGGTCACCCAGCCTAGCCCAGACCACAGCCTGTGTCTGTCCGCCCCTCCGCTCTCCTCCGGTCCCCGCGTTCCCATGTTCCGGGCCTTGGTGCCGACTGTGTCCTGCTGCTCAAAGTCCCCCCTCCTGCGGCCAGCCAGGCTTTCCCCCACCCATCCCAGTGCCGCGTCCCCACCTCCCAGTCCTGAGTCCCCCAGAGCTCACGCCCGCACTGCAGCCCGCTCCAGCCGCTTCCTGAGGCCTCTGCTTTCCTGCAGAGCCTTGGAGCCCCGACGCCCAGTGGCCTGCATTCATCTCCGCCCCCCGCTGCCACCGCTGCCGCAGCCCAGAACCTGGCCCACTTGCAGCTCCTCGGGGGTCCGAGAGCCCGGAGATCCAGGCCGTTCTGCTGCCTGCTTGCAGACCACGGTCTGGGGGTGAGGCTGAGAGCGATCACTCGCGGATCCCTGAGCCGGGGCAGGAAGAGGGTGTGCTAGTTCTGTCTCCGAGGTGGGAGACGCCCCGGGTTCCCCGGAGAGTTCACTTCCTCACCGCACAGAGCTGGCGACAGAGCTGCCTCTATCTGAAGCTCCTGGAGTTGGGTGGCCAGGCTGACCTTCACGGTGCTGCCCCTGGGAGGCGCAGAGCTCTCTCCCCGGCCTCCTACCTAGCTGCACCTGCTGCCCCAGTTCCCGGCCGCGGCCTTGCCTCCTGCCAGTTTCCCTACCGGGCTGTCTCCCCATCTCTCTGTTTACCACCAGCAGCTGCTGCCCGGAGGGGAGGGAGGAAGAGACCTTTCCTGGGTAAAAGAGGGGAGAAGAGAGAGGAAGGGGGCGGCAGAGGCAAGATGGATCCACTGGGACTCTAGTGTAACCTGTGCCGCCCCCTCACTTGTGGTTATAGTCACGACCTGGGCTTCATGGTTGGAATAATTGATTTCTTTTTTTCACCCCCCGCCCAAATACAACACACACGTTGACCTTTGCTCTCAGAAGAGCTGTGTCCTTCAGGAAGCCTCCATTGGCTCTCTCATTTCAAGGATGCTCCCGGGGCTCAGAGCAAGCTCCCCCCTCCATTCTGGAACTTTCTAGGTGGCGAAGGACAGCTCTCTCATAAACCCCGACTCACCCTAGACCCAGGCAGGCGTACTCAGAAACCAGGTCCCTCGTGTGCTCTGGGGACTTTGCAAGTCAGGGGTGCAGGCTTCAGAAAAGATGCTGATTTAAATTCTGCGCACGTGTACAGGTTTGCGATTTCAAAAAGTAAATTTTTGTTTTAAATTATGTATAGATCCTAAATTGTATACAAGGGACCCGCTGGTCATTTCAGCAACAGCAGCCTCTAAGTGAGGAATATTTAAGGTCTTTTAGGAAAATATGAAAATAAAAAAGTGCCGCAGCCTCAAGGCATCGCCAAAGGCAGTGAGCAGAGATGAGCAAAAGCGCCGCTTGGTGGAGGGCGTTGGGGCTCTGCGCTCAGCAGGCGGTTCTGGACCTCCTGGGCACTGGGGTTCCTGTTCCCCTGCCACTCAAGGGGAGGCCCCTGCCCACTGTAGATGTAAGGTCTGTGTTCTGGAACCTCCCTGACCTCTTCCTCCTGCCCTTGGGGCTCCTCCTGCTCCTGGTTCGTGGCTGCTGGACCTGTGTGGGGTTAGAGGGACACACTGGAGGGTTCCTCGCCCTCCTCTACCCGTGATTGCATCTGCTAGCGGTGGACATCCTGGCTCTGTCTGCCGCACCAGATGCCACCACGCCCCGCGTCTCAGTTCTCCAGGAAGTCGCCAGGCTCTGCCTCCCGAGGTGCTGTGTGCTCTTCGTGGAGTTCCTCTCCCATTCTGCCCTGCTTTCTAGGAAGAGTTCTAGAAAGGTCGAAAGTGTAAGCAGTCTCCAGGCAGCCTGACTGGGCACCAGGTGGAGGGGAGCCCCAGGCAGTGACCAAGCCCTGGCCCTCAGGAAGTCTCCTCCTCGGGCAGGGCAGATGGCACCATGAATGATACACTCTCCACTTCCCCTTCCCCCACGCACCCCCTGAAGACATCTATTCTGCAGCAGTTTTCTGGGTCCCTACAGCTCCTCAAGCTATGCGTGGTCCCTGGGAGGGGCACAGATGTCAAAGTCTGCGCCTGGATCCCCTGTGTGACCCTCACTTGTTCCCTTCCCTTTCAGAGGTGACCATGCCCAGTAAGGTTTGGACTCTGAGGTGCCCTGGAGCTCAAGAAATCAAGAGCGTGGGGTGGTGGTAGGGGTAGCAGAAGGGCCAACCGGACCCATGGGGCCCCCATTTCTGCTCCCCCCCCATCCAGGGTGCCACTGTGTCCCTGTCGGAGACAGTGCAGAAATGGCGAGAATACCGGCGCCAGTGCCAGCGCAACCTGACTGAGACTCCACCCCCGGCCGCAGGTGAGTCTTGGCGGGGCCCAGCGGACCCTCAGAGGGCTTCCGTGGACCCAGAGTGCATGGTCGGGCATCAGTTTCCTGTCTGGGACACCTGCCCTGTATCTCCATCCCTGGGCCGAGCTGTCCCCTCACCTGGATGCCTTCTGTCTGCTGGCCACCTGTCCTGGATCCTCAGGTCCTTTAAATTCAGCTCAAGCGTTTCCCTCCCCAGGACTCTCTGTTGTCTTTGGCCCTTTCTCGTTTGCCTCGTCAGCTCTGGGGCCGCTGTCCCGGTGCTGTCTTATCCCCGCTCCCCCCCCCCCCGCCGGCATGAGCCTCGCAGAGTCGGGACCCCGCCTTTCCACTTCGTGTCCTCCTTAGCGCACCCCAGCCTGTGCGTGGACTAATGGTCCAGCGGGTCCAGGAGTACATGTTATCAGGGTGTGGTGGTGCATGCCTGTAATTCCAGCACTCTGGGAGCCTGGAGCAGGAGGATCACAGGTTGGATCCCAGCCTGGGCAATTTAGCAATTTAGGGGGACCCTTGTCTCAAAGTTAAAAAAAAAAGAATTAAAAAGAACTGAAGATGTAGCTCAGTGACAAAGTCCTGGATTCAATCCCCAGTACTGCAAATAAATAAATGAAAAACAAACAAGAATAAATATTCTGGGGAGTTTGTGGGAGTGGTTTAAAGAGAACAGGACTGGAGCCAGATGGGCCAGGTCCAAATCCTGACTCAGTAATGAGAGCACAGAGGAAGATTTATTTTCTCAGCCTCATGAGCTCCCATTTCCCTCTGACCTGTGAAGGGTGGTTTAAAATTAGGCCTAGAAGAATTGTTTTATTGAGCACTTACTACGTCCCGCTAGCTACATATCCGTCTCCGTGCCCACACGGTGCCATGGGACAGGGAATGCCGATGTCTTATGAAGAAGGAAAGTGCTTGGTGTATAGTAAGCACTCATGGCAGGGTAGTGGGGTACAGCTCCATGATGGGGAGGGCTGGTGGGGAGGGGGAAGGAGAAGCGCCTCAGCCAGGCACAAGCAGGCGCTCAGAGACTCTCCCCATCGTCCGCAGGCCTGTTCTGCAACCGGACCTTTGATGACTACGCCTGCTGGCCAGATGGGCCCCCGGGCTCCTTTGTGAACGTCAGCTGCCCCTGGTACCTGCCCTGGGCCAGCAGCGGTGAGTCCGCCGCCGTCCCTGTGTCCTGGAGGCTGAGGTCCAGTGGGAGACACTGCTTCCTTGGCCTGAGACCCAGCTCTGGCCATTCCAGAGAGTCTTCAGGCCGCCTAGCCGGTGGCCTGCCTCACCTGGGGGACGGGGAGTCTGCAGGTGTTGGGGGCAGTGTGGGGTCTGACTTCAGACAGGAAAGTGACTCCCCCTGACCTAGTGGTCGGGGAAGAAGCCAGGTGGGAACGGGTCGGGGTGCACGCGCGTGTGTGCATGATGTGTGGATCTGGGTACCCTCCTTATCTGCTTCCTGGCTCTTTAGGGGTTCATGGGGAGCCATGGTCAGGTGTTGATGATGTGGCTGCTGCTTTGGGGCAGGTAACTAGGTGGTGGGAAGGGAACGGAGATCTACAGAGGCTGCAGGGGGCCCCTGGATTTTAGGGGTGACTGATATGCCCCCATCCTGTCCCTCTGTCTCAGCCTCCTGTGCTGAGGCTGCCAGTGGGCGGATAACGGAGTCAAGAAGCTTTGCCGTGAGGTGCTGGGTCTCCATCAAGGGAGAAAGGCACTTCTTATCATAAAATGTGTCCATAGTGTTTACGGACACAGTCTTCTCCTAAAAGGGCTTTCCCTAACCTTTTTTTTTTTTTTTTTTTTTTTGAGACAGGGTTTCACTCTGTAGTTCAGGCTGACCTTGAACTCACCATATAGCCCAGGCTGGCCTCCAGCTCACAGCAATCCTCCTGTCTCGGCCTCCCATGCTGGAGTGACAGGAGTGTGCCGCCACAGCCCACTCTCCTTTACTATTCCGGGCTTATACTTCTTGTCCAGATGAGGAGACTGAGGACCCGAGAGGTTTAAATTGCTTGTTCCAAATGAGGTAGTAAATAGCACAGCTGGGATTTGAACCTGGCTCTGCTCTCTGACTTTGGAGGTAGCTCGGAGGGCCTGACCCCAAGCAGAACCCAGTCCGTGGGCAGTCGTGAGGATGAGGCCGGGCCTGGTGAAGCTGTGGTCTTTCTGGAGGAGGTGGTGGCTCAGGGTCTGACATGGGCTTCATCCAACCTCAGTCCCCCTGGCAGAGGCGAGGTGTGCAGGGGTGGCTGGGCCTGCAGAGACAGGCACTGGGCAGGCCTCGGGGCACGGAGTGGCCCTGCTCACCGCTTCACACATGTTCCTCGTCGAGTCTTCCCATCCACCCTCTGAGGCAAACAACTCCATTACCCTTCCATTTCCAGACGAGGAAACTGAAGCACAGAGATGCTATGTGGTTTTATTCTAAACTCACAGGACTAGTGAGTGGCAGACCCAGGAGTCTGTGGTTTGAAGTCGCTGGGGCGGGGGGCAGGGCCTGTGTGTGCGGCTGTGGCCTGGGGACAGCTGAGTGGCCTGGGTGACCTCTGCTGGCTGCCACACGCCTGGGGAAGTGCTGGGAGCCCTGCAATCTCATGGCTGCACCAGAGGCCAGCCTGGCTGGCTATGTGATCAGGAGCAAGTCCCCAGACCTCTCTGGGCCCGGCTTGCTCCCCGGGGAGGTTGCAGGTCTGGGAGAGAGGGTGGCTGTCCTGTCTGCGTCTCCCTCTTGCCCTGCATACCTCCACCCTCCCGCACGGCACACACCTGCCCTGCCTCTCACGGGGGCCGCCCGCCACTTGGCCAGCCTTGACTGGGCCTCTAGACCCCAGGGAGCCAGACAGGGGACAGGACCCATCACTCAGCACTCAGCGCCCCCAGCTCTGCCTGCTGCCTGTGGCTCCATCCATCACCTTTAATTTTATTTGAGCAGGAAATAGGTCCTGGTGGTGCCCGTTTATGAGCGAACACGGTTTTATTGCTTTCTCTATGAAGATAACGGCCTCTGCACAGGCCCCCTGCCAGCTCCTCCCGCTCCCCCCTCGCCAGGCTAATTTACTCCCTTTTCTGACACTCGGAATCACCGAGTCTGCCTCCTCTCTCCCCGAGTTAGGGGCCTCAGAGACACTCCGGACTCCTGAGGGATAATTGCCATCTTGGGCCTGGCGCCCCCTTGGCAGAGGCTGTGTGGCACTGGGGGCTCCCTGGCCCACCCGAGCCGTGTGGGAGCAGGTCCGGGGCTGAGCTAGGGTACGCCGTACACTGAGGACCACAGTGCTAGAAAGCTTTAGCACCCCTAGGCCTGAGAAGCCAGGGGCAGGAACCAAGTCCGGGGTCTGCCCAGCAGCCGGCGCTTTGATGGAGAAGCCACCCGCAGGACCGTGGCCGCAGAGAGGTGAGTCCCCTGCCGGAAGCCTCAAGCAGGGAGCAATGGCCTGGCCTGGGTCTTCCATCCGAGTGCTGCCCACTGCCCCAAAGCAGCAAAGGACAGGGAACTGAGTGATGCCGTCCCCAGGGTCAGCCTTCTGGGGTACGGAGCTGGGCCCAAGAGTGGCTGCTTTGAGAAAGAATCAAATTCGAAACAATTGCCAGAGTCCTAAGCTAAGTCTTCACCTGGAGCTAGGGGTGCCCTGAGACCTTCGGGGTGTGGAGTGTGCCGCGGAGAAGCTACCGAGAAGCCGAGGTGCTGAGGGAGGTCAGGGCCACCGTGTGCCTGGGGTGTGGCCCTGGGAAGGGACGGTGACGTCAGGGTCAGGCCTGGAAGAACTGGCAGCTGCGGAAGGGAGAAGGCGGGCTGTCCGCAGAGGGAGGGAAGAGGGGTGACATTCAGGTGGCACTTTGGACACGGGGCCGGGCCTCAGGCCGCAGAGCTGCCCTGGGTCCCAGGGAGGCCAGCGAAGCCCGGGCGTTCTGAGCCTGCGTCAGGATGGTGTAGAAAGGGTGGCAGCGGGTGAGTGGCGGGAGGACCGCGTTCCCAGGACGCCCCCGGGGACACAGGCTGGGTGGCGAGGCTACGGGGGTTTCTGAGCGCCCTTGGGGTTCCCGAGGGAGCATCAGCAGCTGCATTCACTCCCCGGCAGCCGATCTACTTGGTACGAATCATCCCGGCCTCATTAGCTGCCCCTCTCCTGATTCCTACCTGTTTGTTAGCTTAGTTCTAATTATATGGGAGTCATAAAAAGCTTTTAAAATAGCCTATAATTCACAATTTGGAAACTCTGACAGGTGCCTCCCTGAGTAATATTGAGCCCGGGAGTTCTTTCAGCAGCACAGGGTTGCCAAGGGGAGACTGAGGCCCGAGCTGGGCCCCGAGGAGCTCTAGCCGGAGTGGCATCACTCCCTGTGGCCTCCGTGAAGGAGGGTGGGGGACTCGGGGCCTCCGCCGCGGCTGTGTTTTGAAAGGCTCCTCTGCTGCAGGCACTTCCCACGCTTTATCTCTTGGGAACGGGTCCCCTTTTACAGATGAGGAGACCAAGACCTGGGAGGTGGAGTGAGCCGTGCAGGGTCCCACAGCTGGCTGAAGGCAGACCCAGGATTTGAACTTGAGTCCCTGGGCTCCCAGCTCCTGATGCCATTCACTGCCCTTCACCCCGATCCAGGCAGGTGCCTTCATTGCCAGGCTGCCTTTGCCCCCTCCTGCCACTGCAGGGCGGACTGCTGTGAGTCTCAGCATCCCTGTCTGGAGAATGGGGCCCAGCAGGTCCTGCTGCCACCTCTGTTGCCACGGTGCGGCGACTAATGGATTGGTAAGCAGCTCTCGCAGCCCTGAGTGCCCGCATCCACGTGGAAGGGCGGCTGTTAGCTTGATTACAGACGCTGCCAAGGCCGTTTCCGGGAGGGGAAGTGTTTAATTGGGGGTTTTATTTCCAGCATCGGGGCTGAATTAATGAAATATGCCTGGGCCTCCTGGCACGTGGCGGCTGCCCGGTTCCACCGCCTGTTGACAAGGGGAGCCAAGCCCCTGGCTGTGATTGGCCAGCTCCTCCCAGGCCAGATAAAGCTGGGCTGATAAGCAGGGCTGTGCCCAGACCCAGCCAGGATGGGCGCCTGGGGACCACGGGCTCTGCCGGGAACCAGCTCCGGCTTTTCATATTTGATGCTAACGAAGGGTAACTGACAGCCACACCCGCGCAGGCTGGCTGAACTTCTCAGGGACGCAGCCGTCCCTGACTCTGTGCCAGGAATGCACACGTCTCTACCCACCTCCCCAGTGGGCTCTGAGCAGAGGGCCCAGGACAGTGCCAGCTGCCAGGGTCCACGCTGGCAAGGGGAACCTCCTGGGAAGGCCTGCCTGCTGGGAAATCCAAGCTCCAAGGCAAGGCAGAGGAGAAATGGCACATGGTCACTGTTGACTTAGCATCAAGTTTGGTGGCTCACTTGGCCTCTGGAAGCCAAGAGGCAGGGTTAAGAGTCTTCACCGTGCTATTTCCTAGTTGGCTGATCTTGGGCAAGTTGCGTGGCTTCTTAGAGATCCTTTCTTCCTCTGTAGAATGGGATCAACAGTGCCCAGCTCAGAATGTGGGTATGATGTGTAAACCACAGATTCAAAAACAGATTCCATGACTGCACAGACTCAGAGCAGGTGCGTGTGGAATCCGTAGGGAGCGGACTGTGATGGCACCGCGCCTGTTGTCCGCCAGGCCATGTGCTAGCGGTGGGAAGCCACGCTGCTGTGGGCTGCTGGCTCCACTGCTGTGCCGTCTCCCTTCCCCTGGGCCCCCCGGCCTCCACACTGTGTCCTCCCTTCCTGCCGTCCAGCTGGGCTGCCAGGTCAGGCTCTTGACACCAGTTTCATTCCCCATGGGGTCAGCCCAGGTCTCCGTATCTGCAGCCAAAGACTGATCTTGCTGCCCAGCAGAAGACTTGACCCCAGTAGAGAATTTCAAGCATTCATGCAGCAGATAAGAGAGGCATCTGGGAGCCTGAGAGGCTCCCTCACGTTGCTGAAGTCAGACATGTGCCTGCCCTTCTTTGCTTTCCCATGGGCTTGGTTTTCTTAGTAACTCCCGGTGTTCAGCCCACTGCCCTTCCCCACCGGAAGTTCTGCCATTAGCTCTTTAGGTTTTTGTTTCTCTTCCGGGTGAAGTCTTAAAAGGCAGATTTGTCCAGAGGAAGTAATGCTGCGAGCTAATTTGCCTGCTGTGTGCCCAGGTGACTCCTTTCTGTTGGAGAAAGACCCCATTCAGAGCTTGTTCACGAAAGGAGGAAGAGAAAGAGCTGGGGGGCTGCCCATGCTGGGTGACAAGAAGGACAAGGTCCCATTGACAGGGCCTGCTGTGCATGACAGGTCCCAATGTAACGGTCTCCCTGCCACCTAACCAGGGCTCAGGATCTGTGTAACAGAGCCTCTGTCCTAAAAGGGTGCCCCTGGGGACCCCGATGGGTGGGCTGCCAATGCTCCTCACAATACGCATGGCCATAGACCTCATCTCATTGCTAATTCGTCCATCTGGACGCTGACCAGTCTCTGCCACCCAGGGCCTCTGGTGGTTTCTCCATTCTTCTTTCCTCCCACAGTCCAGGAAGCTAGTCTTTAAAATCCTTTTAAAATGTGTTCTGGGCCTCCAGCTTCCCTCCTCGCTTCCCCTATGCCAGTCCCACCTCCCCTCACCCGCTTGTCCCCTGGACCCTGGCCTTGGTGCCTGACTTATGTTCTCTTGCAGGGTGGTAAGCAATGAGGCACCTCCTCCTAGAAAGCAGTGTCCTGGCCCCACGTGAACCTGGGGCCACAAAGCCACCCATCTCCCTGGGTAGGCGGGCGGGGGGGATGAGGGAGACTGCCCCAGCAGCTGGGTGTCCAGGTGGGATGACAGTGGTCACAGGTGGTGTCCCTCTGCCAGCCCTTCTGGGGCTGTCTTTGTGGCATTCCTTTCTGAGGATGTTTTTGCTTTTTCTGTTGGAGTCTTGATTCCATATTCAGAGTCCCAGAAGGATTGCTGGATTGCTTCCCTCTCACAGGCGAGAGGCGGTCTCCAAGGGCAATTTCTGCCTTGAGCATATGACGAGGGGTTACTTGGAGGTAGAAGCTTAGTTTTCCTCCATAAAGGGGGTATTTCCAAGGGCACAGACTGTATCTTCCCCAGGGGACTGTGTGTTCCTTTCAGAGCAGGTGGTCTTTGAAAGGAAATCTATGTCTTCTTATCAGATTGGGACTCCCTGAGGATGGGGCTTTGTGCCATTCCAGTGAGGGCTTCCTGAGGACAAGGCTGTGCTTTCCTCAGACCGAGGTTTCCTGCTGTGGAGGCTTTGTCTCCCCTCAGACTGGGGCTCCCGGAAGACGGGGCTGTGTCTCCCCTCAGGCTGGGGCTTCCTGTGGCTAAGATTCCCTGAGGAGACTGCCATGTCTTCCTTAAACTGGGGCTCCCTGTGTATGGGGTTCCCTGAGGAGACTGCCTGGTCTCTCTCAGGCTGTTTTCCTGAGGACAGGTCTGTGTCTCTCCTCAGACTAGAGCTCCCCAAGTTGAAGCTGACCCACCCCCACCCCCCTCGGCTCTACAGTACCAGTTTTGCTCTTAGGGTCTCTTCACCCCAAGGAGTGTGAGAGGGAGATGGGTGCTGGGTCTGGAAAAGCAGGAGTCGTGGAGAGCGGCTGTGGGCCTGGCAGGGCCACTTCTGCCCAGCGCCAGCCCTTGGCAGTAGTGTGATGTGAGGCCGGATCCGGACTACAGCGACCTCGTCTCAGAGATGTAGATTCATCCACCTGCAGTCCCGAGTGGTAATGAGCAAGAGTCTAGTGATCCTCATCTTGTTGACGCCCTGTCCCAGGCCTGGGCCATCATGGTGTATGTGTGTGGGGGGGGTCAAACATGTCACTAACTCAGAAGCGTCAGTTCTGGGGGAGCAGGGCTGACCACAGGGCTGGAGAGGGCTGGGGACTCCAGCGCAGGGCCGGCTGCCTACCCTGGGCCGAGGCTCAGCTGCCCATCTTCCCACCCAGTGTTACAGGGCCATGTGTACCGCTTCTGCACCCCAGAGGGCCTGTGGCTGCACAGGGACAACTCCAGCCTGCCCTGGAGGGACCTGTCGGAGTGCGAGGAGTCCAAGCGCGGGGAGAAAGTGAGCTGAGCAGGGGTTCTGAGCCCTGGAAGGGCAGTGGGGGTCTCTGCGTCATGGGGCCTGTCTGTGGGCACCTCGCCCAGCCCCTGCCCCTGGGTTTACACGCCGTGCTGTGTGGACAGCGGTGCATGTTCACCACTCTGGCCTTGAACTGGACCCCTAAAGTCCCAGGGCCATCTCCACAGATCTTTATCTTTCTTGGGTCTGGAATCCCCAGTGAGGTCTGGCTTGGGGCCCCACCTCAGTCCCTGGGCCCCGGGAAGGAAGACTGTGGGGAAGAGGGGGCCATGGGGTTCGCCACGTAACACACTCCTGTCCCTGTGTGCACGCAGGGCTCCCCAGAGGAGCAGCTCCTGTCCCTCTACATCATCTACACAGTGGGCTACGCGCTGTCCTTCTCCGCCCTGGTCATCGCCTCCGCCATCCTCCTCAGCTTCAGGTAAGGGGGTCTGCGGCCCGGAGCGGGCTACTTTCCATTCGCTCTCCAAACCATCATGACAGTGCAGCGGGTCCTCTCCAGAGCTCGGGAGGTGAGGACAGGCCACGGGGCTCTGTCCCCAGTGGAATCTCTGCTGCGTGTCTAGGTGCACCTATACTACTGCGAAAAAGGACCCCGCTCCCCAGCCTGCTTCCAGTGGGCAGAAACTCTGGGGACCCCCGTCAGCAAGCAGATGTGATTTAACTGATCAAAAATTCAGTATGATTTTAGAAAAGATTCAGTGATTAGAGATTCTGCTTTCTTTGGAGCTTGATAGCCTCGGTGGAAAGTTCTTCCCGAGGTCAAACCTAGAGGAGACCCTTCTTCCGGAGGTGGAGCTGGGGAGCAGCTTTCTCCCACTCCTCCGGGGCTGCACCGAGACAGCGGGTTCCGGGGCAGGAAGAATTCTGAGGGCGGGGACCTCAGGACACGGAGCAGCAGGAGCAGTGGCACCTTTCTTCTTGTCCTCAAGGAACCTGGCTCAGTACAGGCTGTACAATCAGTGCTCAATAAACGCATTTATTGGATGAATAGTCTCCTCTTTTATTATGAATTAGTTCAGTATTCAGCAGTACAGAGATTTAGGGACCCTGTCCAGGCAGGTCCCTTTCCCTGCCCACCCCTACCAGAGCTAAACGCCTGAATTTACCTCTTGTCATTCTTACTGACTTCCTTAGTCTTTTACTGTATTTGTAAGCATCTGTAAAAATACACAGCATGGTCTTGTGTGCTTTAAACAGTGCGTTGTTCATACTCATCTGTAATTGTTTTGTGGTCCAGCGTTACACTGAGATTCATTCCCGTTGATACAGGTGATTCTGTTTAGTTAATTTTAACTGTCATTTCGCATTCCATTGTTGTAACACTGTTTATTTGTCTGTAGTCATTTTGGTGGATATTTGAAGTGTTCCCTTTTTTCTTTCTTTCTGAATGACATTCTCTGCTCCAACGTCCTTCTTATCTGTGTCACCTTATGTGGTACACTGGGCCTCGTAACTGGGGTTAGACTTGCCCAATAAATGCCACCTGCTTTGCCAATCTATGGGTGGTGTTGAGTTGCTCTCCAAAGGGAACGTTCCCATTTGCCCTCACTCCAGCAGTGAGAGAGGTCCCTTTGCTGAACATTCTCATCAATATTTAAGTTTCAGAGTTAAGTGTTGCTAACGAGAAGTGTGAGACATACTCCTGATTACTACAGATAAGAAGCATATTTTCATATTTTATTCTGGGAATGACTTGCTCATCTCCTTTGCTTAGTTTTTAGTTGGTTTATCTGACTTTTTCTTGTTTATTTTAGGCATTCATTATTCTGGGTACTGAGCCAGGATGTACCCGCTTTGAATCTGTAGCTTATTTTTTCACTTACTCCTATGGTGCCTTTTATGCACAGAAGTTCTGCATTTTAATATAATGAAATTGGTCAGTTTATCAGTATGTGCTGTGAATTGATAAAAAATTAACTTTATCAATTGATTAAAAATTATTTTGTTTCCAAAGACTACATTTCTTTATGCCTGTCTTTAAGAAATCTTTTCTTATCTTGGGAGTCACAAACATAATCAGCTCTATATTCTCCTAAAAAGTTGCAGAGGTTTGCTCTTCTTCTTACAGTTCTCTGATCCACCATAATTTTTCACTATTATTTTTGTGTATGCTGAACATCGGAAAGTTAATTATTTAATTTCCTTTTTCCATACGTACACATAATTGATTACCGCGGTAGCGTTCGGTGACCATCCGTCCTCTCCCTCTTGGCTACTCTACCGTGCACCAAGGCTCCATGTGTTTATAAATTGCTTCCTGTGATTTGTACCCTTTCAGTTGGCCTTTCCGTCCCTGTCCCAAAAGCATGGTGCCTTATCTCCTAAAGACTTATTCGAAATTTTACTTGTCTTACAGCAAGAATCTCTTTTGTGTTACTCATAGTAACCGTACTTTTCTTGGCCTTCAGCTCTTCTTTAAAAGTTTTTAAAGTCCCTTGACAAAAATGTAGGTGCTTTTATTGCAGCTGCATTGAATTTATTAGTAATGTTTATTAGGGGGAACTAATAAACTCCTTCAAGATAGTGAGTCTTTCTGTCCATAAATGTGATGTATCTATGCATCATCCCTTAATTTTTCTTTATGAATTTTAAGCAAGTTTTATAATCTCCATAATGATCTTGCCCATTTTCTTGTTAGATTTACTTTCCAAGTCTTGTCCTTTTTGACCCCCTTGCTTTATAGTAGCCTGTGTTGAATAGAAGTGACAGCACAATTCCTTATTTTGTTCCTGGTTTTAAAGTATCAGGAATCATAAGCCCTTCGGGTAGGGTCAATAGCTTTTATCGGGTTGAAAACTGCCTTCATATTTCTAATTTGCTGTGCCTTTTTACATAAAAGAATATTGGCATCTGAATTCCTGCCTGTTCCAGCCCTGATCGGCCCCGGTGAGCAGGACAGAGATGTTAGGTTGCGGGCCCTGCCATGCAGAAGCGAAGTCCCTGGGGGGAAACTCTCCTCACACGTCAGCCTCTTTGAGCAGCCGGAGGGATGGAGTGTGGAGGGGGTGACTGCCCCGCTAAGGCTTCTCGGAGAGGCAGAGCTTGAGTTGGTCCAGGATCTCCGAGGTTATGGGGAAGAAGGGCATTCACAGAGGAAAGAAGAAGACCCGAGCGCAGCCCCCCGAGTTGGAGACATGCCCGATGGGTGGGGTGGTAGGCCAGAAGTGTGGCTGTCTTGCTAGGGAGGGGGGCCCCCTTTTCCCTCAGGCACCTGCACTGCACCCGGAACTACATCCACCTGAACCTCTTTGCATCCTTCATCCTGCGAGCCCTGTCCGTCTTCATCAAGGACGCCGCCCTCAAGTGGATGTACAGCACGGCCGCCCAGCGGCACCAGTGGGACGGGCTCCTCTCCTACCAGGTGTGGGGGGGGAGCAGCAGGGGCTGGGAGAGGTGGGGGTGGGGAGGGGCTGCCCTTGCTCCTCCACAGCAGGGAAAGGCAGGGCCACCAAGCCTTGGGTCTGGTGAGGGTGGCAGTCCACCTAGAGAGGCCCCGACTAAGGGAGAAGACCCTTCTACAGGGAGTTCTCGGCCCGACACGAGGGGGCAGACTTGGAGACAGACCAGAGCTTGAACCCCAGCCCTGCCACTCGCTGGCTGTATTCTTCAGGGCAGGTCACTTCTCTGCGGCTCATTTTCTCACCTGGGTGGGGATAGCATTAGGTCCTTTCTGCCACCCAGGGAACTAAAGCAGGCAGGGTTGTTTAGCACCAGCCCTGGGCAGCAGATAGCTCTCTGGTCCCGAATGAACCGTGGCAGGACAGTCGCTGGGGCAGGGCAGGGATGGGGGACGAGAGGGAGCAGCAGACAGGGCTGCTGGCCCCACGGACGCCTCGTGCACCTCCCAACAGGACTCCCTGGGCTGCCGGCTGGTGTTCCTGCTCATGCAGTACGGCGTGGCGGCCAATTACTACTGGCTGCTGGTGGAGGGCGTGTACCTCTACACCCTGCTGGCCTTCTCCGTCTTCTCCGAGCAGCGCGTCTTCAGACTCTACCTGAGCATAGGCTGGGGTAAGGCCACCTCGGCCCGAGATGGGGTGGGCGGCCGTGAGCCCTGTCTGACTTGAGCCTCAAAACACGCAGCTGGGCCAGGGCCTGCTGTAACCTCCTCTTCTCCCTTAATGGAAACCTCCACCCCACTCTGCCCGCACACGGCAGTGGGGTCACAGTCCCATCCTTGAATCCCCTGCTCCCAAAGTCCTGTGGAGCTAGAGCTCCACCCCACCCAGGGAGAGGGAGAGGGTGAGTCTTGCGCTTCTGCCTCTCGCCACCAGGGACTGTGATGAGGAGCAGGGTTGAGAGTGGGGAACGGGGGACACAGGAGAGCGGACGGCACAGCCCTGGCTGCAGGGGCGGCAGCACCCACCTGAGACGGAGCCCCCACTCCTCCCTGGTCTGCCCGGGAAGCTAAGGTCCCCTTCCTTACACCGCAGCCCCCTCCTTGCTTGCCACTCATTCATTCGCACCCCTCATTTCTTCATCGCCCACCTCAGGCTGCTCTGGCTTCCAGAAACTTCCTCCCCTCTCGTCCACCATACTGCTCCTGCCTCTGGCCCTTGGCAGGCTGCTCTTGGTCCAGGAAGGTGCTGGCTGCCAGTTCACCCTTCCGGGAGTTTCTCAGTCTCCCTGCCCTGTCCTGTATGACACTGTGGAGCTCTACAGAGGTTTTGGTGTGGCCAGGGTCTTGAGTGCAGGACCCAGAGAAGGACAGGGCCGCACAGGCAGAGCAGGCACTGGAGCCCAAGCCTCCTGACTCCCAGGCCCTGGGTCCCCTGCTTGTTGTGCACAAGTCTCAGCCTATCTGTGTCACGTCCCTCGGTTTCCTGTGGGCCCCACAGAGCAAGCTCGGCCTCTGTGCAGGTGACAGGTGGGCCTGGCTTCCGCCTACAGATGCCAGCTCCTCTCTCCTCCCCCAGAACCCACCACCCCTTCCAGCCCTTTCCTCCCCTTCGAGCCTTCTTGAGCCAGTCAGACAGTCAATCGGGCAGGGGCAGCCGAGAGACCAGCAACTCCCTGGGGCTGGGCGTGGGGAGAAGCGGGCCATCAAGGGGGCAGTCGGGCCATCCTGGGGTGGACAATTGTGTCTGACCATTCTGGGAAATAGCATCAGTGCTGTTAGGGCCTATCACCATGGCAACCCGAGGGTAAGACCAATCCAAGAGACAGTGTGGTATGTGCAGGGGAGCCGGGTGGCTGGTTGGAGTTGGGGATACACAGTGCCCTGGAGGTCTCTGAGTGAAAGATGGGTGAGGGGCACCAGCCCTTTTCTACCACCTCACACCCGAGCTCAGGGCTCAGGGTCTGGAGCACCAGGGCAGTGGACACTTCCTCAATCAGAGCATCTTTTTCTTGATGGGGAGAACAGAAAGAGACAGAGGGACAAAGAGTGAGAAAGTGAGACCCTTGCAGACAGACTGAGGGCTCTGTCGTGGTGCCAGGAGGCCTGGACCTAGTGAGGATGCTTGGGAAGGACTTTTAGCCTCGTGCACAAGCAGAAGAATTAAAGTTAGGACTCAGGCATCGTTTGGGGAGCCCTTGAAAACCATGTCAACTTCTCCTACAGTCTGTGAACAGCTGGGCGGCTGGCCCCAGAAACTCACAGGAGGGAAGGGGAGTGATGAGTGAGGGAAACTTGACTCCCGGAACTCGCTCCGTGTGTCTGCATTTGGGCTTTTCTTCCCCAGGCTGTTTCGGTTCTCTAAATGCGAGAAGGAAGCAGCCAGCGGGGAGCATGTCAGCATGTCACCTGCGGCAGGGCTGTGCTTGTGCTTAGGAAAAGTGCCCCATGCATGAGCATGGGGGTGGATGGGTGCAGCTCACCAGGCCGGGCAGACAACGTGCATGAGCGCCCCCTTGCTGTGGGGCGGGGATTGGAGAGAAAGGTCAGCACATGGCTGACCTGTAATCCCATCTACTCAGGAGGCTGAGGCAGGAGGATCACAAGTTCAAGGCCATCTGGGAGATTTAGTGAGACCCTGACTCAAAATTTTGAAAATAAATAAAAGGGCTGAGGATGTAGTTCAGTGCAAGGCCCTAGGTTTAACCCCTAGTAACACGAAGAAACAGAGTTTCTGTGCATGTGTGAGACTTGAGGAACTGGTACGTTCTTGCCTGGAGAATTCACTGACACATTAAAGCTCTTCCCTGATTGATATATTGACTTATTCACTCGTTCATCCCATCCTTGCCAAGCATGGTCTATGTGGCAGGAGCCACACCTGGGCATATAAAGATCACTCTATTCCTTTATTTTATTTTAATTTAATTTAATTTTACTGGGATTTGAACTTAGGGCCTTGTGCTTGCCAGGCAGGCGCTGTGCTGCTGAGCTACATCCCTGGCCCTATTCCTTTATATAAAAAATAAATTACCTGCTTTGTGTAAAATAAATGGGCCAGCCAGGTGTGGTGGTCCATACCTGTAACCCCAGCACTCTGGGAAGCTGAGGCAGGATGATGACAAGTTCCAGCCCAGCCTGAGCCACTTAGTGACTTAGTGAGACTGTGTCAAAATTAAGTTAGAAAAGTGCTGAGGATGTAACTCAATATTTCATACACCAGTACTGCGAAAAGAGTGGGGGGATCTGATGAAGACCACCAGCCAGCTGTGCACTGCTGCATGCCCCCCCCCATCAAGCATGGGCCATCGAAGCAGGGCAGCTGTGACGTGGCTGCTGGTGTGGGCTCCACGCATCCAGGAGGTCGTATGGTGCTAGGAAAGACCTGAAGTGGAAACCAGATCCCGGAGGAGACCCCTCCAAACCACCCATGCATATGCATGGACCTCGCTGCCCTGTGGACTCACATTGATGTCCACACACCTTCACATACACCCCCTTCCCTATGTCGGACCCATGAATCCAACTCAAGAGAAGCATCGGTAAGACTGGCGTGGAGAAAGCTGGTGCCGAAATTGGTTGAGGGTAATTGGACGGGCTATGGAGTCGCAGCCCTGCAGTCCAGTTCCACCTGTGCCCTTCTGAGCTCCTGATCCATCTCCTCACCTGTCCCGGGAAGATGGACAACCCAGGTTTAAAGTCACCAACCTGGACCGAGGATGTGCGGGGCCTCAACTCGACCCTCAAGGAACTGGAAAGCAATTACATTAGGTTTCTGTTGCTATGTAACAAGTGACTCCAAAACACAGCTGTCTAAAGCAGCAGATGATTATCATATCGCAGGTTTATGTTGAGAAACTGGGGTTCAGCATAACTGGGGTACCCCAGCTCAGGTCCCTAATTTAGATCAGAGAAGATGTTGGCCAGGTTGCTGTATCTCAGGGCTTAACTGGGGGTGGAGAATCAACCCCAAGATCCCCCACCAGGCTGTTGGCAAGAAGCCTCCCTTCCTTTCTGCAGGAGCCTCTCTGAGTGACCCCAGGACCTCACAGCTGGGTTCCCCCAAAGCAAACAATGAGCTGTGATGAGAGGAACCCAGGACAAGTTGCGGAGTCTATCATAACCTGTTCCCAGAAATGACCATTACCATTACTTCCACCATAGATGATTGGAGACACAAACCTATCCTGATGTACTGTGGAGCACAAAGCCATGAATACCATGCCTTGGGGAGGAACAGGGGCCATCAGAGAGGCTGTCTGCCACACTAGTCGGCCCCAGGGTGTTCGTCACCTCTGTATTGCTATAATGAAATACCTGAGGTAGTTACTGGAGAAGACAAAAGGGTTATTCAGCCTGCAGTTCCGGAGTTTCCAGTGCAGGGTCAGTCAGACTCATTGCTTTGGGCCTCTTGTGGGGGTACCAGGTGGGGTGCACATGGCTGAGCAAACTGCTCACCTTATGGCCAGGAAGCAAGAGGGAGATTGGATGGGTGGCGGGGGGATCCCAAAATCCCGTTTGGAGACAAGTCCCCAGTGACCTACGGCCCTCCTTGAGGTGCCACCACCTGCTGCTGGCAGCACTCTGGGGACCAAGCCTTTAATGCGCTGGTCTTTGGGGGACTCTCATCTAAGCCACAGCATGCAGCCAGGTGGGGTGTCTTGTTGCCCTCTGTGGGTGATTAGTCATCCTGCCAATGTCAAGGAGAGGGCTCCTGGCTCTCGCTCAAGCTTCCGCCCCAGCTGGCAGCAGGTGCGTGGGCTGGGGGACCAAACCTGGGGGGCACGGCGGCTGAGGGAGTTGGCTGAGATGGACACGTGGCTGCAGGAGGGAGGCCAAAGGCATCACTGGTCCTCTGCTCCCCAGCCTGACCAGCATCCCCTCCACCACGTGTGGCCCTGGCCCTGTCTCTGCTACTTGGATGCCCGTGTCCTGGGGAGAAGTGTGCGTGTCCTAAGAGGACCTCTCCCTAAGGAAGAGTCTGGGTGTTGGCGTGGGGCCCGTGCCACCTCCCGTCTCCCGTGCACCCAGACCAGCCTAGGAATAGTTCGGTACCAGGCAAGGAGACGGGCTGGAGGTGTGAGGGCCCTGGGTGCACGTGGCAGGGGCTCTGTCTGCCAGCCCTCTCCCCTCTGTCTTTCCCTCTCTCCTCCTAGGTGTTCCCCTGCTGTTTGTTATCCCCTGGGGCATTGTCAAGTACCTCTACGAGGACGAGGGGTGAGTGTCCTGCTCCAAAGGCGTGCGTTACTGAGGTCGCCTTCCTTAAACATCCACGGGATGCTTGGACCCTGGGATGCAAAGGATAAAGGGAGGATAAAGCAAAGGACCAGGAGCTTAATGCATGAATTCAAGATCCTGCCCCCCGCCCCTGCCCCAGGGTGAGATGGTGACAATGGCGCTGGGTCCCTGGGGTACAGGCTTTGTCCTGCAGGCTTTTCTGTGATGCTGGTGAGGGAGCTGTCTCAGTTGTTTTGTGTATGATGCTAGATATACATGTGACTGTTCGTAGGTCCATGGAAGGTCCATTGGGGGCTGTGTATAGCTCTCTATATGTGGGAACTTGTGTGTGTGTGTGTGTGTGTGTGTGTGTGCGCCTGCCTGTACCTGTGGAGCTCTTCCATGGTTCTGTGGGTCTGGTTACTGGGTAGCTCCGTGACTGTGTGTATGGCATTCTGTGTGGCTGGGGTATTTAGGCCTCTGTGCCTGCACCAGGAGTCCATCTGTCTGCATGGTATCTCTGTCCCTCCCCAGATGCTGGACCAGGAACTCAAACATGAACTACTGGCTCATTATCCGACTGCCCATTCTCTTTGCCATTGGGGTGAGTGATGGTGCGAGGGTGCAGGTAGGAGTTGTGGTGCACCAGGGCTGGGGCTAGGGCAAGGGCTGGGGAGACGGGTGAGGGTCCCCAGCCGCCACCCCATGTGCTCCGCAGGTGAACTTCCTCATCTTCATCCGGGTCATTTGCATCGTGGTGTCCAAACTGAAGGCCAATCTCATGTGCAAGACAGATATCAAGTGCAGGTGACTGCACCGAGCTGGCTCTGCTGGAGCTCCTCGGCCCTTCCTGTCCAGGGAGATGCTGGGATGCTGAATTTGGAGCCTTGTGTGACCCTCTAGCCCTGCCCATGCCTGGCTTAGGACCCTCACCCTGTCCTCGGGCAGCCCCTGAGCTTCTGAGAGGTCCTGACCTCTTTGCTGCCCTCCAGGAAGCCTATCCAAGGGTATTTGGAGTGGAAGCGTGTCTGTGACCCAGATCCAGGTCCTGACCAGAGTGGGGAGGGCACAGAGAGGGGAGAGGAGTCCAGCATGGGGTCCAGAAGGACCCTGAAAGTTTCACCCTGACTCCCAGACTGGCCAAGTCTACACTGACGCTCATCCCCCTGCTGGGGACCCACGAGGTCATCTTTGCCTTCGTGATGGACGAACACGCCCGGGGGACCCTGCGCTTCATCAAGCTGTTCACAGAGCTCTCCTTCACCTCCTTCCAGGTGACTCATGGCTCTGGGCAGCCCCAGAGTGGGGGAGGGGAGACACTTGCTTGCAGCTGCCTCGTGCAGATGGGAGAAGTGGGCGGGTTGCAGCCTTAGAGAGTGACCCGTGCCCAAAGTTACATGGTGGAGCAGAGCAGAGTGGGGATCCCCAGATGTCCTGACAGCTGGCGAGGCTTCTCTGTAAGCCCAAGGGACAAGGGGTCTCCTGGGAGGCACCTTGGGGCTCAGCCTGCTATCGCAGCTGCTGTCCACCGTGCGGTGGGCAGCCTGCCAGGTGCCTTAGACACACGATGCATTTGGCCTTCACAGGAGCCAGAAGATTGTGTCAGACCCCCCACTTTACAGAGGAGAAAAGTGGTGCACAGAGATGTTAAGGTTTACAGAGTCACAAAGTTCTGAAGCTGGGGTGTGAAAATATAAAAAATTGACCCCAGCCCCCCGAGAGTGTCCGGGATGTGCACGAGCGCGGGGACCCGTGTGTGCGCACATCCACGTGGACACGTCACGCAGATGCCACATGGACTGGGAGCACTGGGGCCCAAGTGAGCAGTGGGGCGGGACAGGGACAGGCCCCACGCTCTCGCTCTCGGACGGTGTCCTTCCTTGAGTCCAGGCTCCTGGGCACAGGACAGACAGGTGTCTGTAGGGCTGGTGCAGCCCCTGAGCAGGGGGCTCCTTGTTCCCCGAGAAGGGAAGTGGGAGGGAAGCCCTGCCTGTCCCTGGATCCGCCTGGGCTGCCTGATTTGAGGGGCCGTCGGGGTGGAAGCCCCAGCGCACCTCTCCCTGCTGACCTGCCTGTCGTTTGCAGGGGCTGATGGTGGCCGTCTTGTACTGCTTTGTCAACAACGAGGTGAGGTGCGGGGCGGGGCAGTGGGGCACTGCTGGCCACTGCCACTGGCTGGCAGGAGTGGGGCCTGGGGATCCCCTGCTCACCCCCCTGAGGCACTGCAGTTGAGCCGGCCTCTTGTCTGAATATACCCTTGGGTGTTCTGGGTAGGCCCTGTGTGGATGCTCTGTCTGTCTGTCTGTCTCTCTTCCACACTCATGCATGTGCAGGCTTAGCATAATACAAGACCCAGCCTCACATTTAGGGGTTCCTGGTGGCAATGGCTGTCTACTACATGGTGCCCCAACACACACACACACACACACAACCAAACCAGAGACTTGGGACTTTAGTAATAATGATGTCATTTGATGGCCATACTCGCCCCCCGCCACACCACAAAAAAAAAAAAAATGCTAAAACTGTGATTTCATTACACTCATTTTTTGCACCTGAAAACACTGAAGGCCAGAGAATATAGGAAAACTGCCCCAGGCTTGGTCCGGAAGTAGTGGCAGACCCAGGATCAACTTAGTTTCTATTTAAAGAAGAAAATACTGTGTTCTTTCCATACCCAGGCGAGAGCCCTGGTCTCCCGGGGGAAAGGGGAAGATTCCGCCAGTGGCTTCGGGTGCTGGGTGGGAGAAGGCGGCTCTTGCTGACCCCTCTCGGGGAGGATCAGCTCCTAGGAGGAGGGTGTCTGTGGGCACCTGGAAAGGCCTCTCCCTCCAAGGTACCAGGTTTGTGCCAGAGCAGAGCAGGAGCACCCCGAGCCATCACACTGGGTGTCACAAATGCCACAGCATCTTCCCCCCAGATCCCTCCCAGAGTCGAAAACAAGTAGTCCTGGGGCGGCAGCAGGGCCCCCTGGAATGCCCAAGAGACTTAACCTCAACAGGAAGTGGCCTGGGAGGAGACCGAGGACTGTGTTAAATCCCGTCAGACCCACGAGGGTTTGCCTCAGCGGGGCTAGGACCCTGGGGACCCAGGAACACCGGTCCTCAAAGCCCTGACCCGCTGTGGCGTCTGTGTCGCTAAGGCTGGGATCTCAGGGATCTTGGAGTCGGTGCATGAGTACAGAGTTGTCTTATGCTGCAGGGGTGAGGGACGTGGGAGGGACAGTGTGCGAGGCCCCCTGTGTTTCAGAGAGCTGTGAGCTGCGGCCCAAAGAACCAACTGCGAGGTAGTGGAAAAGATGCAAGGATGTGGGCTCAGGGTCCGCCGGCTGTGACCCACGCCCCACTGCTTAATGATCTGGGGAACTGGAGGCAAGTTCCATGCATCTAAAGAGCCTCAGCTGCCTCCTCTGTAAACGAGGGGCGAGAAGGCCTGCCTGGGCGTTCCCGTGGGCGTGAAGGCAGGGAAAGCCTGGGCATGGTGGGAACCACGAGCCACACGTGCGCTCCTCTTCATAGGCGGGTGCTGCGAGCCTGCCCGCTCCTCCAGGCTGCTGCATGGTCCAAGTGATCATGTATGTCAGTCTGCAGGGTGCTCGGGAAGCCTTCCTGTCACCACCATCCCAGTGTGCGGTGGCTCCCAGACACCGAGGCTAGGACATGTTAGAGGACACTGCAGAGATCATGAGGCCGGGCAGCTGGAAGGGGAGGGGGCACCGCCCTGTCCCTGGGGCCTCCTCCAGCTGCCCCCGAGCTGGCTTCCTACAAGCTCAGAGTGTGCTGCCTGCAGGTTCCTAAGAGGGAGGGAAGCCCGTGCTTCCTCAGCCGGCGGGAGGCTGAGTGGCAGGCCCTGCGCCCTGCTGCTTTATACTCCAGGCCGGTAGTGGGCCGGGCTGGGAGACAGGGCAGCCTGCCTGTATCCCCCACGTGGTGATGAGGAACAGAGGGCGAGAGGAGAGACCGAGGCTCCCTGCGCCACCTTGCCACCTTCCCAACCCCAGCGCTGTGTCCCACTTTTCCCACCTCTGTCCCTAAAGGACCGTGTGCCCTCGAGCTCAGCCTCCCCCCACCATTGCGGGATCTCCCGGGCTCCTGGCCCAGCCCCTTCTGATTCCATCCCTTAAAGCCTCGTCACCTCCCTCCTCACCCACCATCCGCAGCTGACCTAGCTCTGTTGGGCGGCACGGACAGCCACACCTCCCTGCTCTGATCTTGGCAAAGAACCTGATCCCAAATTCCCCGAGTCGCGCCTCCCTGGCCGGGCCTGGCTGTATGCCCCGCTGGTCTGGCCCCTCAGTTTCTCCCAGGCTCCTGCTGTGAGGTCCAGGAGACCCTGCTGAGAGGCCTGGAAAGCCAGCCTCCTTTCAGCCCACTGCCCCATTTCTTTAAACCCACCCCAGCGATACCCCACCCCGCCGCCCAGGCACTAGGACAAAAGCATCACCATCCCTGGCCACCACAGACACATGAGGCCCCTGGGCTGAGGCCTCTGTCCACAAGAGCTGTTCTCCAGACCCAGGGTTGCCATGGCAATGCCAGGTACTTGTGACCTGAGGAGAAAAGATGGCCTGAGCATCGGTGCCCTGTGGCTGTCGAGGCTTGCATCAGCTGCTGGCAGCTGGGGTCGGGACAGGGAAGGGACGCGGGGCCTGAGGGTGGTTTTGCTGGAGGTCAGGTCTGAGAGCTGCAGTGAGGCGCCTCGGGAGCCTTGAGTTCTGCTCTCCCACACTGCGTCACCCTGGCAAGGTCACTCTGCCTCTCTTGCTTCTTCTCTCCAAGTGTGAATGGAGCTGAATGAGCTCTGTCAATTCACCCCAACCCCCGGGCTGCTGTGATGCCTGCCAGAGGGGGTGCTCAGACTGCAGAGCTCAGCGGACAGCGAGGAGGCACTGGGTTGAGTCTCCAGACTGGGCCGCTGTCTTTATCTCGTTTGCTTAGCTGAGGAACAGACGCGATGTTAGATGCCCGTTGATTTATTCACCTACTGAACACATGGTGAGCCTCTGCTGCGTGCTGGGCCTCGTGCTGGGGGCGGGGATGTTGAGAAGAGGAAGATGTGGTCCTGGCCCTTGGGGTGCTTGCTCCCTGATGAGCAGAGAGGAGACACAGCCAGGGGCAAGCGGGACCTCAAGGCTGCTGTAGGCAGGAGGCCAGGCATTAGAGCAAAGTTGGATCCAGGTTCAAATCCTGCCTGAGGCACAGGGAGACGCCTCCTCTCTTCTTCTCCATTAAGTGACTGAGAGGAGCTACTCCACAGGCTTGGTGAGGACAGCGACTGAGATCACCTGTGGAGGATGCGGGGCATGTAGTGGGTGGTCCTGAAGGGCAGTCCTGATTATGGGGGCCACCATGGAGGTTCACAAAAAGTGCCGAGGCAGCTGGGTCAGAAGGGGAAACTGTCTGCGCTTGACACCTGCCGGGGTCCTTGCACCCACTGCAGGCTCTGAAGTGGCACCTGTGGGTGTCCCTCGGTTTACCATCTTTCTGTCCCTCTCCAGTGGAAGGCTATGAGACAAGAGTGGCCTCCCGGTAGCCACTGTCAATCTCAGGTCCCCATCACAGCTGTCGGTCAGGCCGCACATGCGCCTGGCCAGCCGGGGAGCTGGCACAGAGCAGGGTGCCGTAGAGGGCGCCTGCTCAGCCTCCCTCCCTCCCTCTCTGAAGGCCTGGGCTCTGTGGTGTGGCCTGGGATACCAGGCCTGTCTGGCAGGCTGGCTCTGGGCGAACTCAGCCGCACCCAGCACAGAAAAAGTTCTTTTAAGGGATGGCATGCAGCCACGCCAGGCATCCTGCTGGGCTTAGCTAGATGGACGGCACAGGAGGAGGAGGAGAGGAGGGTTGTTGGCACAGGGGCTGGGGGGGGAGATTGGCGGAGAGCCTCCTCACCCATAGCTGCTGGCAGCTGGCCCTCCTGGTGTTCGGGCTTAGAGAAGCCTGGGCCCCAGACACTCCTGTGCGTGGAGGCTGTGGGCAGGGTCATCAGAGGACAGCACAGGGGCTCCGGAAGGCAGGGTTATGGGAATAACACCCAGAAGAGTGGTCGAGACCCCTCTCTGGGAACCACAGTCCTAGGCCATGCCCAGGGGCCATGGTGTGACCACAGCCCTCAAGGTGTTAGAGCTCTCTGCACTTGTGTCTTTCTGCCCCAAGCCTCAGCTGGCTGCACAAGGCTTTTCCTGAGGGAGCCCGGGCATGAGTTCTGGGTGCTGAGCTCCTCCGGGCTGGCTGCACCTCCACGCACCTCGATCCCCCGAGTGGGGCTGGGCTGCAGCTTGTGCCAGTCCTCTAGCTCCCTTCACTCCTTCCTCATGAGGTGCAGGGGCTGAATAGAAACCCGAGTGTCTGGGTGGCCTGCAGCAGGCACCTTGAGGGATGGGGGTGTGCCGTCCCCTTCAGTGGTCCAAGCTGCAATCAGAGAGCGTATGCTCCAGTCCAATTCCCTCCTTTCCCATCTCTTGTCTCCCTGTATTACTCCCTTGCTCTCCTGCTCCTGTTAAATAATGCTGTGATGGATTGTAAAAGGTACTTAGCTGAATCGCAGACTTGAAAGATGGAAAGGACCAATTAGTTCATCAAACCCATCTCTCTTCTGAGGAGAGGCAGAAAATAGGAGACAACAATAAACAATTTTATTGGGATATTAATTCAGGTGCCCGAAGGCCTTGACTCATGTCTCTTAATATAATGCAGTGGATTTTTTTTTCCCTTCCCCACTAATGTAATCACGGGGCCATTTTGTGAGCAGTTGGTTTGCATGATGGCTTTTGTTTCCCCTCCTTTTCCCACGGAAGGTCCAGATGGAGTTTCGGAAGAGCTGGGAGCGCTGGTGGCTCGAGCATCTGCATATTGAGAGGGACAGCAGCATGAAGCCCCTCAAGTGCCCCACCAGCAGCCTGAGCAGCGGCGCCACGGTCAGCAGCAGCAGCATGTATGCCACCACCTGCCAGGCCTCCTGCAGCTGAGACCCCCGCGCTGCCCTTCCTGTGGTCCTTGCTGCTGGCCCGGTGGCCACCCGAGGTGGGAGAGACCCTCCTGGGGACAGGGGAAGGAAGGGACACGTGCACACATACATCTCTACTTTCCCTCCCCAAACCCATCAGCCAGGCAAGTGGGCAGTGCCTCTTGGGACCGTGGACACATTTTCTCCGAGGAGAAGCAGCCTGCTAATTTGATCACTGTGCCAGGAGGAGAGGAAAAAGTGATTGCTGCTAAAATGAGAAGGAGTTCTTCCTGTTAAGCCACAAGGCCCTTGGGGTTCCCCCAGATGGAGCAGCAAATCACCCCCAGACTCGAACGCAAGGTCAATGTCTTGTTAGTGGGATTGGGGCTGACGAGGGGAGGTGGTCCTGAGAGAGGGAGCTCTAACCTCAGCCCCGCAGCCCAGTGATGAGGGCAGCTCTGCTGTGTCCAGTTGGGGGCAGCTTCCTCATTAAGGGGAGCTCTGTGTGCATCTGAGCTGCTCATTTCTCTCGTCTTTCCCTTCATCTCACCACCAGCTTCCCCTTGAGGGCATTGTTTGGGCCACCAGCCGTGGCTATTTCTGGAAGTGGCTATGAGTGGTGATGCGAACAAACCCTGAGGAAGTGCCTGAAGGTTTCCTTTGCTGATACCCACTTCTCCCCTGGGTTCTGAGTTGCTTTAGTGCCTGCTTCTGCCATACCTGGGAGCCAGGGCTACTGACAAGGAGCCCAGCCCACTTCTGTCCTTAAAAAGATGCTCAAAGATCCTCTGATATTCATCTAGTGACACTGAAAGAATGACCCGACTGTGGATGACTGTGACCTGCCACTTCTGGGAATCCAGAGGACCAAGAGTTCCCTTATGGAAATGCTTTCTATCTGTGACCAGATTCTTTTCCTTGAATGAGAGTTGGGGATGTAAATTTAGGGGATGTGACCAAGAAGAGACTCCAGGGGAAACCCACAGTCCCCATCATTACCATGGCAGCAGGTTCCCCCTGCCTTTGAAGTCCCTGCCCTTGGGAGCTTGTCTCTACTTTATTCACTTTTCTTTATTGCTGTGAATAGTCTGTATGTACAAATGTGCAATTCTGATTTCTCCTACCTGATGGAAATGAGAACTAAAGTATGGTTGTTGTGATTATGTTTGGGGGAAGTGAGGCAGTAATGACTTTGACTCACCCACACTTTGAGCTAATTCACGTTCACCCTGCCTCCAGCTTCATCTCATAAGTAATGAGCAGGAGAAAGGCTGGATGGGGAAGAAAAATCTATCAATGGCCCAGCCGTGGAGAGAAAGCAGACTCCTAGCAGCACTGCAGAGACCCAGACTAAGGGGGACAGCCATCCTGGGGAGGCAGGTGATGAGTATACAGAAGCGATGGAAGCTTCCAGAGTGGGAGAGAAGTTCTGGGAGGGTGAGCGGAGAGGACAGATTTCCTTGTGAGTTAATCCCCCTTCCTTCTTTTTAAGTGGTGGCGGACCCTCCCCAAAGCTTACACCAGACACATTCTCCTATGCCCCTCAGAGAAGTGGTGATATGCAGGAGAAATAATAATGGAATATAAAACACACCAAGCAGAAAATTTCTTATACGTGAGCTTCAGTGAAGTGTTTTGTCTCTGTTAGTAGGAAAGTGGAACCCCACGCTAAAAAGAAGGGTACTGTGCAGAGGACTGCCCCCTGGACCAAGACGACGGGGTGGGGAAAGTAGGAGGCTTTCTGCCCCTCACACCCAGGCCAGGCTTCCCAGAGGTGCCCGTGCTTGCTGTCTCTCTGGGAGCACTGGTGGGTTGACGGTGGATTTGGCTCTGGTGCAGGTATTTCAGTTTTAGATAAACCGAGTAGTTTTGAAAATCATTACTGCATTACATAGCAGCAAAGAAAAAGACTGATGTAATCTTCCTGAAATACATTGTGGAGGGGAGAGATTGTGGGAGAAAAAAAGACTTAGTTTGGCATCCAGGGAGCTCAGACAATTGGATCTAAACTGTCAGTGAAGTTCTTTCTCAACTGAAACTGTTGACTCCTGGTTTCAGG
Organism: Dasyprocta punctata; assembly: GCA_004363535.1. Classification (NCBI taxonomy): domain Eukaryota; kingdom Metazoa; phylum Chordata; class Mammalia; order Rodentia; family Dasyproctidae; genus Dasyprocta; species Dasyprocta punctata. Next base: position 22,836 of record RJWM01006218.1, on the reverse strand, counting down.
AAGCCCCTCACACCCCTACACCCCAAGACTTTTAAGCCTGAAGAAGCCTTTCCTTCACAGATACATTTTAGATACCGAACCAAAGAAATCTTTTCCTTGCTTAAGACCTCGTGCTATTAATATTCATGTGAATGGCACTGCACTCCCTCCCAGCTATTCCAAAACTTGCCTACACTAAATATAACTCTTAACAGGTCTGGGAACTATCGAATGCAATGTACTTTAAAATTCTGCTGGCTGTTTACATGCCTTACGCTCCGAGTCTAAGCCGGGCACTTGCTGAGAACTCTTGCCTGCGTCCACCCTGGGGTACAGTTGCTGACCAGCAGGGTGTAGGCGCTGGCTTTGTTTAAACTGTGCAGCCAGCAGGGTCCTGTAGCCGTTGTGAATACCGGCCGGCTTCAGCACCCTGGCCAGCGCCACGAGCCGTGTTAGGGCTGCAATCCTGTCATCAGCTCCTGGCAGTTGCAGTCTTTGGGTTGCTAAATCAGAGAGCTGCATAAATCACACTGCAAAGTTGCCTTCTCTTTTTACGACAGTTTTCTGGATTGAGGGCATGATTTTGAACACCTCCACGCACTTCACACTGAAGACCACATCGGTGGAGTTCTGGGAGACCCAGGGCAGGAGAAATCTTGCTTGACAATCCCTCTTGGCCTGATCTACAGAAGCAAGAGGGAAGGTCACAGATGTGACTTGCCTGAGGCCACAGTACCAGCCTCTCAGCCCAGTGAGCCTCTGGGAAGGACAGGTGAAAAGTATGAATGACCATCCATGATACGCGAGGGGAAAGTCCGTAGTGTGGGCTGGAGTTTCTACTGAAGAGGAAACAGTGCCATCCCCTTGGTAATTTACACTGATGAGAGAAAAGGATCTGCTTACAGATTCTACTCCAGCACCTCATCCATCCTTGTCTTAAAAAATGAAATGCATCGGAACTCATATGCATAGAAACAGCATGGGAGCTATTTGAGATAGCAAATCCAGCACTCTTAATGGGCTGGCTTAATTTTTTCAGATGTATCTCTGTGTGTGTGTGTGTTTGGAAAAATTATACGGACAGTCACATAGAGTGCACTAAAAAGAAAACTTAAAAGCAGGTCTTGAACTTCCCCCTTTGCCTCTCTAGTGCTGTACTCCCTGCACACTGGGCAATGGTAGACCAGCAAAGATGACACAGAGCCACCCGGGGCAAGTAGAGTCAATTTGCATCCACGCCCTGAAGGGCTCAGTCACCCTCCCCCATTCTGACCCTGTTTCAGCAGCTCAAGGGCAGGAGAGCTCCCCTCCTCCACCCCTTTCTGTCTTTTTCTTCCCCCAGGAGGAAGAGCATTGCATGTATGTGTGTGTGTGTGTGGGGGGGGTGTCTTACCCTGTACGTAGCAGCATAAAGTTGGCACAAATCTGGAATCATTGCCTGCACTGTGAAGGTCCTGGGGCTGCATCTCCCCAGGTGGGGACGGCCGGGAGTCTAAGTGGGAGATGCCTCCTCTCCATGCACAGACAGGACTCCCATTATCGCTAATGCCTGCTACGTGCTCAGGGAAGACTAAATATATTCCAAAGGTTTATTTTCCCTTCACTGAATTGATTCCAATCTACAGCACTGACCCTGCTTTTGGCTCCTACCAGGCAAGCTATAAAAATCCTCAAACATGTAGGCTTAGTCTGCTAAAACAACTATGTGATGAATGACTTGCTAAATATTCACCAGGAACCAAATTAGTATCAACTCTTTTTTGTTGTCATCCTTATTTTGTGTTTCCTTTTTGCGGCTGGAGTGAGTTCCCCTGGGATAGCAAATGGCCCCCGGGGAAGGGACTTCTGTGGACATGGCTGCGCCCCTGTGCTGTTTCCTGCTGACCCCCATGGGGTCCCTGGGCCCACAGGGGGCCACCTCAGGAAACGTTGTTAGGCAGTGTGATTTCAAACACCTGACTTAATGCCGCAGTGTGTCTACAGTATCTATAACTACTTCTGCTCTGTCAAGGGATACAGATTGGCAGGAGACAGACAAGATCATCATTTTCCAGTAACTCCACTGGTCTCTTGTACTTCACTGATCTGAATCTCTGAGGGAAGGGAGCTCTCTTCTCCTCTTTAGTCATTTTAACCACAATTTTTCAGGCCCTTGCCTAGCAGTGTGGTTGTGTTTTCCCCTCATGCATCCAACACTGCTCCCCACACTCGTCCCGCCGCACCTGCTGCCTCAGGAAAAGGTGACCCTGCTGGCCATACTGAGAATGCCATTCTTTCAGCTGTGACCGATTTAGGGGTTCAGCTGAGAGTGAGGAGCTGCAGGGCTGAAAATGCTGCACCATGACCTACACCCCGGCAGAGGGAGAGCACTGCAGCCAGTGGCCCGTGTCCTGACTGACACTGTGGTGACGCGGCTTTTCTGAGGGACCTGTCAAGCTTTCAGTCATTCCTCAGCCCAGACCATCTAGCAGGGCCAATTATCCCTGTGTTAAAGCGATCCAGGAGAAGAAAACCATATATAAATGACAACATGGGGGGGAAAAGAGCTTTCACCCTCGGGACCAGATAACAATTTCAGTTCTTGCCTTTTGTGTCCCAGAGTCCTTAATGGGACCATTAAGGAAAGGGTACAATTCACCCCATACAGACAGGACTAGATCTTGCCAGGTGGTTCATGTTTTTGCTTGCAGGTGTGCAGTTCTTCTAAGCTCCTCCCTGTCAAAATAACATCCACATTCTTAAAGCAGGTGAGCTTCAAAAACTTACTGGTTTTGGAGGGATTTGATGCAGGTCTGTTTTTTAAATAAATGCACCTAGAGAGGTGATCAAGCTCACACAAGGGACAAAGCTAAATTTCTATCTTTAGTGCTCAGGGGAGATGCTTGCTCTTCATGAATGTTTCACCGAGATCATTTCATGTGATTTCTTCATGTATAAATTCATGTAAAATATGGCCTGAGTCTGAAGGTAGCGAATGTGCATGTTGTATAATTCCTTGTATGGATGTGAATGGATGCAAGCTCTTTGCTAATTTGCCTTGTGAGTCAAATAAAAAGCCTGTCACTGCTGTGTCTCTCTTGCTCTTCCTTTGGGAGAGGAGGTTTTCTGCAATGTCAACCCAGGTGACTCATGGTGCAGAGGGAAAACACAAAAGACGCCAATTCCAGCCCAAGGAAGAAAGCCCTTGCCCATTACTCATATCAGGAGTCTCATCTTCAGGGCACTTACCAAGCACTAATTTATCCACTGCAGCCTTTATGGGGGGACTGCAATGTCATTTAATTAGAGAAGTTGGGTGGTCGAGTGGCTTCAACAATGACTGATGGCCAAATGGATGTGTATTCTAATTCCGCTCATTCATTTGATCTCCCCTGTCTAAATGAATTCAGTCCATTAAGTCCATTTTTTAAAAAATCATAAAAGCATGAGCCTTATTTGCAAAGCAACCACAGGATATGAGTGGAGCTGCTGTTTAGAGATTCATCTTCAGGGAAATAAACTTTAAATAACTGCTTGCTCTTGGGGTTTGCAATTCACTCTGACAGAAGAGCAAAGGAATGGCAAATTCTCTCTAATCCCTCCACTATTTCAGTTTCCTGAAGTTCCCCTTAAACACCCTCCCCGCCACACACACACACACACTTTTTAGGCAAACCGTGGCAACTGTCTCTTACAATTCTAAGGATTCCTGTTCTGGGAACAAGTTACAAATTTAGCCAACTCCTGATATTGGCAGACAGAACACCTGCGCTTCAGCTTCTCTGCGCCAGTCTTTGGACTTCATTCGCTCCTTGACCAATGTTCCCATCTTTCTATGTCCTTCCTCCGCCACGCACCAGGAGCAAAACAGAGGCACCTCTCTCCCCGCCCCTTTCTTTCTCTCCCTCTCATTCTCTCCACCCACTCCCTGCCTCCCAGGAAAACACCTGCCCAAACTGAGTAAGGACCACGAGACTCCTGGGGAGGTGTGTATCAGACACAAGTGTGACCCCTTCTTCTGAAGTCATACTTTGGCTAAAAGGGGCTTCTGCTAGCATAAAGGGTGAGACCAGGAATTTAACTCAGCGGCTCAAGCACTTGCCTGGTAAGCATGAGGTTGTGAGTTCGATCCCCAGTACCCCCACACACACACAAAAAGAAGAAGAGGAAGAGGGAAGAAAGAAACAAAGGGTGCAGGGACTGTGCTGCTCTGATCTGCTGAGGCCCAGTGAGGGAGACCCATGAGAATTCCTGGACCCCAGACTCAAGTGACACGTAAGATAAAGGCACAGTGCAATGACTGTCACGCTACAGGTGGGATCAGTGAGTTCCGGACCGACTCGGGGAAGGAGCCAGCTCGTGCCGTGTGGCATTCCCAAGGGTCAGGGAGCCCTCCCTGCTTTTCTATCTTTTCAAAATCCTATGCCATGATCACACGCGTTTCAGGCTCTTTCAGGCTCTGTCTCTCTCCATCTGTTCTTCATTCTTCCCCTTTCTCCCTTCTTCCCTACCCATCCTCCCACCAACACACACAGAGAAATACTAAAACCAGTGAGGTTTCCCTCATCAGAAATCAGGGATCAAACCAGCAGCACAAAGTAGACTGGATAATATAACACACCCAGATGGGTGAAGAAGAGAGAAAATTGATTCATCAGTCTGTGATGAGGAGCAAGGAATAGAAATTGAGTATCCCCGAAGGTGGAAAGAGTGGGTGGGAAGAGATGATGAGGAGACCAGAATATAATTAGATGCAGAAAAAAGAAAAACAGCTGGGTGTGGTGGCACATACCTGTGATCCCAGCACTCAGGAGGCTGAGGCAGGAGGATCGCTGTGAATCTGAGACCAACTTGGGCTACATAGTGAGTTCAAGGCCAACCTGAACTGCATAGTGAAAATCTGTCTCCAAAATAAATAAATAAATACAGAAGACTGTTTAAATGTGAAAAAGAGCTGCAGGAAAAGAGAAGAGAAAATTATAGAGATGGAAGAGAGAATGAACATTATAAGAGACAAGCAAGAGTACACTAGGTTAGGAGCCCCACCCCTAGCTGAAGGTATAAACTCCTCCTTCCATAAATCTGAGCTCTTTTTCTGTAGAGTTCTCAAATCCCAAACCATGATGGATTCTTTTCTTTGGTGCAAAGGCTCATTTCAACAAACACGGTGATTTTAGAAAGAGAAAAAGACTCACAGCCTAGGGTAAATCTAACAAAACTTTTATTGTTCCTCCCATTGACGCCAGGCGCCAGTGTTAGAATGAGTTACCGCACCTCCCCTTGGGTAGGGACAATAGACCTCAGAATTTATCTGTGGTACAACCTCCAACCAGGAACAAAATCAATAGCTGAGAATTAACAAACACCGAGCAGTCCCTCACCCAGAGATGGATTACCTGGGGGCTGGAGGTAACACCCAGCGAGGATTGGCAGGCAGGTTTGCGTGTGTATGTGTGCGCATTTTTTTTTAAAGCTTTCCAAATCTCTGGAGTAAAAGAACAAGGACTTGAGGCAGTAAATGATGTTTACAGGAGAGTTTTCAATTCCAGTGACCCAAGGTGGTATTAGAAACACAGTTGGGCCTTGGGAACATGACTACACAAATTTAATAGCTACAGCCCAATTTTCAGCAAACTATAGCCATTATGTATGCTTCTGGCTGAAAGAGACAGGTGTTTTACCACTGTATTTTTTGCCCTCCAGAAAGCTTCGCAACCCTTAGAATCCCATGGCAATTGGATTTATAGCTTTAATGAACCCCCCTGGTACCCTCCAATTAGATGCCACTTGATGACAGAACCACACTCGAGCTGTTTCATCTTTCAAACCCTGATGTTGTGTTGGAAGTGGAGGTTAGAGAACCAAAGGGTGGAGCCACGTGCCAAAGCCAAGGCACCTCATTCTGCTCAAGCTAAACCAACATCCTTGCAATGGCATTGTTTGGACCTTTCCAAAAAGGTGCTTGAATATGAAACGACCATGTTACATTCAAATCATTGTATTGGAATATTCTTAGCTATTCAGAGAAACACCTGAACCATCAGTGTTACATAAGGTCTTTAGAAAAACACCATCTTCTAGAAACAGGCTGAGACCATGAAGCCTGCTGACAAAAGCACAGTGGTGCCCCCGCCCAGAAAGGGTGTCGCATGCGTAAGTCTCAGCATCTGACACACGGCGGCTCCCTCAGACTCGCTCTCCTGCCCCTGAACCCTGCCTGCTCCTCAGCTGCAGCCCCTCTCCCAGCAGGAGGTGTGTCTGACCCTGGCACATTGCTGAGAAAACCTTGGGCTTGAGCCTCATATGAGAAACGTGACAGCTCTTGAGATGGTCTCAATCTTGGTGTGGTCTGAGAGCAGGCCAGGCCACCCAAACCCCGGCCGAGCCCCCACGCTGGAGCCACCTCCACAATGACATGTGGTAATGTCGCACACCCTCTGCATCAGCATCCTACACCCAACGCCACTTTAGCTGCATTTAAGACAGTGCCTACAGGTGGATGTCTAAGGGCTGCAGCCGGAGGTCTGAGACCCAACACGGACTTCAGAATCTAACCTTTCCCCTCCTGGGGCTGGATCCTCCAAAGCTGCCATGTCCTACCTTGAATTATCTGTTTGATCACTGTTATGGTTTGTGTCTAGATGTCCCCCCAAAGCCTCATGTGGTCATAGGTAGGGCTTTTCAGAGGTGGGTAGATCTAGTGTGTGTGATTACCATATTAGTCTACTGGTTGGTTTGGCAAGGTTCTGGGTGTGACTGCTACCTGCCCTAAGAGTGGGTAGCTTTGACAGACTATAAGGGACAGAAAAAGCATTGTTGCTTGTTGCTTGTTTGCTGCTTGCTGGCTTCTGCCTGCCCTGCTTTGCCATGAACTATTGCTCTTCTACGATGCCCCTCTGCCATGCCACCCTGCCTTTGAGCCAGCCAACTACGGACTGAAACCTCTACAAACTGTGAACTAAATAAACCTTTCTCCCTTAATTTAACCTTTCCTCCCTTAATTTAACCTTTCCTCCCTTAATTTAACCTTTCCTCCCTTAACTTAACCTTTCCTCCCTTAATTTAACCTTTCCTCCCTTAATTTAACCTTTCTTCCCTTAACTGGGTGCTGGGTATTTTGTCTCAGCAATGAGAAAAGTAACTAAGACAATCATTTTCCTCAAGAAATGCCCCTCCCAGGTCCCTTATTCACCCTGGTTGGCCAGACTTTTCTTAGACCATGAGGCTTCTCCTGTTACTTCCACATGACGTGCAAGTTGTATAGAAATTCTCTTTCCATATATAGTTCCTTGAAAACTCTATAATCTGCAGAACCTCGTATAATCCATGACAAGCACCAGAAGAACCAAAGACATTATTTTTTCATTAATAAGCATCTAAAACAAAGGGACACCTTCATATCACCCACCCTGTGCCATTTCATAATGCCAAACTCAGTCATTAGAAAGAATGCGATTAAAACAAGCAGCATAAAAAAATCATGTCGGTCCCTGAAGATGGTCCACTATAAATGAACTGCTATGTGTATTTAAAAAAAATACTTTGCCTGTAGATACATATGCTTTTCTCTAGGAATTATTAAAAGTTGCTATTACTATTTCTGAAAAGTAAACCTCTGAGAGACTGAATGGGACAGAGGAGCAACTCCTAGGGTCATCTAGGGGAAATGAATGCCCAACAAAGGGACACTTCACCCTGAAGCAGAAGTTTATTTAGTGTGGCACAGCAGGGGTCAGCAAACTGTGGCCCTCTGCTTGGTTTTACAAATAAAGTTTTATGGGTAGACTGATTTGTTTACATATGTCTCCGGCTGCTTTTGCTCCTCAACCACAAAACTGAGTAGTCATAACAGAGACAGAATAATCAATAAAGCCTATTTACCATCTGGCTCTTTACAGAATGTTTGTCCAACCCCTGATTAAGGTTAACATCAAGGAAGCAAATGTAACTGGGAGAGACAGGCAAAGACCAGATGGCACAGGGCCTGCTAAGACAAAACTGTCTAAGCAATCCACCAAACAAAAGTCACGTCCCTCAAGAGGCTAAGGGAGCAGATTCTGTTTACAAATTGGGGTTCAAGGATTTCTTTTTATTGATCCATCCCAGGTTACCCATCTGAGCTCTGCTTTATTTCTGGCCCCCAGGGCTGTCAACCTTTTTTGCCAATGTGATGGGGGCCGTGCTCCTCTAAGAGGCACTCACCCACTTACCCACCATAGGCTCAGGCAAATGAGGCGTCTACAACATAAGGAGAGCTTTCCTGCTGCATTAATAAAATTGTAAAATCAACACTCATCAATGATTATTTGCTACAAATAATTTGATGCAACCATGATATTTTAAGGCATGACCACAAGACACAAGGAACCACTCCTGTCAATGACGTCTTCTAGCACTCTTGTCATTCAAGCAGAACTCCCCAGAAACAAAATGTACCCAGAGATGTTGTAATCCTGAGTGTGGCCCAGAGGCCAGCAGCACCAGCCTCTGCTGGGAGCACATCTCAAAAGCAGAACCTCAACCTTGCCCCAAGTTTTCTGAATAGAATCTGCATTTTAACAAGATCCCCGGAGACTTGGCCTTCGAAGTTTGAGACTGCTGTGCTAATAGGAATTGGCTCCTAATTGTTCTTTTCCATGCACTGAAAATGTAGAGTTTTAAATTTCAAAGCGGTTATCCTGATTTATATTAGTTATGCCAGTGAAAATTGAACACAACCCTTAAATGTCTAATAATAAGAGGATTGTCCAAATCAATGCTGTACATTCATCTATGCAGAGTTATCATACAACTGTCAAAGTCAATATCATAGGATAGCATGAGAATATATTCAGTTTATCATTAAGTAAAAAAATCAACTACAAATAGGATTAATACTAAAAAGTAGAAACATAATTAAAAAACAATGTAGATGTTATAAAACTTTAATAACATTACTGATATAATAAAAGGAAGAAGGGGCAGGGATAGGAGGCATAAGGCAGTGTAGCTGTGTCGATTTCATCACGCTGATGGCTGCAGGCCAAAACTTACCATTTAAGGCTGATTAATCAAGTCGTAATTGTATTTAATTAATCAGGTTGTAATTGTATTTAAAGATGTAGTTAATTAACCAATAAATAAATAGATTTAGGTACCTAGGGATGGAAAGAAGTAGCAAAAAAGTAGAAATAAAAACTTATTACATGCATTTACAGGATATTACTAAATCCTGACTAAAAGTATGAAGGATTAAATAGTTAAAATAAAATTCAAAAGCTATCTATCCATCCACTTATCCCCAAAACTGGCACCATGCATAATGAGAAAATTCTAACTGGGTGTGGTGGTGAATGCCTATAATCCCAGCAGGCAGGAGGCTGAGGCAGAAGGATTGTCATAAATTCAGGGCCAGCCTAACTGCATAGTGAAACTATCTCAAAAAGACCAAAAAAAAAAAAAAAAAAAAATCTTCAATGTGCTCAGTAAGTCAAGAAAAAGGCAATGATATCACTAACTACTATTCTGATTTAACTTTTTTTCTGGATATCCAGGCTAATTTAATTAGAGAAAAAAGCCAAGAGTTCTAGAAAGTGGGAAGAACTAAATTTTATATTATTTGAAAAGGAAATAGTTCACTATGTGAAAAGCTCAGGAAAATTAACTGAAAAACCACTAAAATTAGTAGGAGAATTCAGGAAAGGACAGGTACAAAATTAATATACTCAAATCAATAGATTTCATATACACACAAAAAACAACTACTGGTAGTTGGAAAAACAAATACAAGACCTATACTTTACATTACTAGCAAAAGATAAAATAACCAAGAATAAAAAGGAAGTAGTAAGAGCAATATGAAGTAAACTTGAAAATGCAATTGAGGAGCAATAAAGGAGGTTTGAACAAATGCTGGATAGATCCTGAATCGTAAATAAGAACTTGAATATGTTTTGTTATTTGTAAATTTAGCATGATAGCAATATAATTACAAACAGGACCTGCTCAAGCTAATTCTGAAGATCACACACACACACACACACACACACACACAAAAATGAATTTACTTACTTACTTTATTGATTGATTGATTGATTGATTATACCAGGGATTGAACTCACAACCTCGTGCCTGCCAGGCTGGTGCTTACACCACTGAGTTAAATCCCCAGCCCATAAAAATGAATTTTTAAAAAAGAAAACTAAGCTGGGTGTGGTGGCGCATGCCTGTAATCCCAGCACTCTGGAGGCCGAGGCAGGAGGATCAGTGCAAGTTCCAGACCAGCCTGCTCACAAAGTGAGCTCAAGACCAGTCTGAACTGCATAGCCAGACTCTGTCTCAAAAAAACAAAACAAAACAAAACAAAGAAAAGAAAAAGAAAAGTAGTGTTTAGTCCATTCAAATTTTAAAACATACTATAAAGCTATAATTAAAAAAATGAGGTACTAGAATGTAAAAAGACTAATAGATCAATGAAGTGACCAGAAATTACAAAATACATACAAATACATGAGACAAGTAGGACATGATACAGATGGCTCTTAAACTAGCAGGCAAGACATGGGTTATTAAATAAATGATGCCAAGACACCTGAATAAATAAAGCCAGATCCCTCTTTGTAGCCCTACTCTAAAACAAATACTAGGTAAATTAAAAACTTAAATATAGAAAATGAAAGCACTAAGTAAACATGGAAAAAAATTTTGCTGTATGACACAAACATAAATCCAGAAGTCATAAAATAAATACATACATTTGACAACAAAAATTTCCCCATAGAAACAAAAACACAAACAAATTTAAACAAATTGAGCAAAAATATCTGAAATACATAACCCCAAGAGCTAATTTTCTTCATTTGTAATGAGCTCCTAAAAGAAATTAAAAAAAAAAAAGAAATTAAAAGAACTTCCAGCAGTTCAGTGAGAATGGGCGAAGGATGAAATGTTTCCTAGATACATACAAATAGCTCTTATAGAAAGATGTTCACCCATAACGAGAATTTTTAATGACAAATGTAGGGGGCTGGCACTCAGAGGGCAGCCCCAGGCCTGGCAGGGGGCAGGTGCTCTGGGAGGGGAGGGGGGGTGGGAGGCTGAGGCACACAGCATCCACCCCCAATAATGGCCTGGGGAATCCTTTAAAAATGAAAATTGGATCATGTCATTCCCTTACATAAAAACTTCACACAAACATAAATAAAACCTGAACTCCTGAAAAAAAGAAGCAAGCAAGGGGCGGATTTGTGATAAGGTGCTATCATTTTTGAGTTTAAAAAAAGAAAAAGGAAGATAAAAGGTGGGAGGGAAACTCTATCACCCTCTGCACCTCCCGATTGCCAAAATATTTGCATAGCAGTACAATACAATACCTTATTCTTTGTATTTCCAAAATGAGGATGTGCTTCTTTTTGTAAATATTGTGTTTAAGGAAATTTCCAAAAATAAACTACCTTTAGTTATAGAATTGGAGTTACAGTAGTTCCTTTGTTGTTTCTTTTTCTCTTCATTTGGTGTTTCAAATGAACAGTTTGAAAAACGGCAGCCAGGCATGGTGGTACATGCCTGTAATCCCAGCACATGGGAGGCTGGGGCAGGAAGATCACTGTGAGTTCAAGGCCAGCCTGAACCACACAGTGAGACCCTGTCTCAAAAAAAGAAAGAAGAAAAAAAAGAAAGAAAAAGGTAGCAAGTTTGTTATCCCCTTTTAAAATACACACCCACCTTCCTCTGCTTGGATCTAACAATCCTTCCTTTGGTCTTCCCTCTTCAGCCTTGACAAATTCAGTGAGGTGCTCTTGGACCGGGGTGTGCTGGAGGTCAAGCAGAAGCCTGTGAGGACCGAGACTCGGACTCCACCCCCACATCCCGACTCAGCAGCTCTTCATGGGCTGAGATCTGCAGATCCCTCCGCGGGAAAGCGGCCCATAAACCACTTCACCGCCGCCCTGCTCAGGAAACAGCGTTTAGAGTGAGGACCCCGTGCGGCACCGTGGTCCTCTTTAACTATGGTTTCATTTGCTGTCCCTGCGATTCCAGGACTGAAAATATGAAGTGGGAAATTCCAGTAAACAACAATCCGTATGTTTTCTATAACTCTCATCGGTCTCCATTGCTAATCTCGTACTGCACCTAATTTGTAAACTTAATCATAGATATGTATGTATAGGAAAAAACACAGAAGACATAGGGTTCAATACTATCCATGCTATGGTTTGTGTCTAGGTGACCCGCCCCGCGCAAGCTTCATGCAGTCATGGAGACGTCTGAATCTAGCATTTGTGATTGGCTCGTTGTCTAGTGCTGAGATTGGCGGTGTGAGTGCTGCACCCGCCCAGGGGCGGAGCTGGCATACTATATAAGGGAGGGAAGTAGGCGTGGTTTTTTCCCCTCTTCTGCCCCTTTACTAGTCGCTTGCAGCTGCCAGGAACTGCTGCCCCTCAGCCACACCACCTTGCCTTGGAGCCAGCTGAGTATGGACTGAAACCTCCAAAAACTGTAAGAAATAAACTTTTCCTTCCCTAATTTGGGGCATCAGGTATTTTGTCTCAACAAGAGAAAAGTAACCGAGACAGAAGGCATAGGGTTCAATATTATCCATGGCTCCAGGTGTGTCTTGGAACGCAGGTAAGAAGGCCTAATGTAGAGAACTTAAGGGTGGAAAGTGGTTTCTTCCTTCCAAGACCCCTTCGCTCACCTACCCACCCACCCACACACACACCCCTCATCCCTTTGTAAACATCCATATTATGTTCCACACCTTGTAACGTGGTTCTTGGTGTGTTCTCGTCTTCTCACCCAGCTTTTTGAGAATGAGATTCAAGACTTAAGCCCAATGCTCCACTATGAAATAAAAGTACATATCAAGGAATCCAAAGCATTTACTCTGAATGTTGCTCTTCTTTGGTTTAGGGACCGATCTTTCCCTGCCGGCAATGGCAGGTCCTAGTCACCCCCAGCCCTAGCTCCCTCAAAGCTCAGAGATGGACAGGCCACTGCAGTGTTGCCTGCTAGCTAGGTCTGGGGAGAAGCTGGTGTTTTATTTTAAAATATGCATATAATAAATCACTTCTGGTCGCTTTCTGTGGCTTTCCCAGGACCTCTGATGAGCCCTGCCTCTGTGACCCGCCCAGTGAGAGGGACGCCTGAAAAAGCAGCTCAAATACTTCCCATAAACATGCCAGTGGCTTTTCCACACGACATAAATTATCAAGCGGGAGGTGGAGGGTCCCAGGCTGTGCAGTGGCAGCTCTAAGCTACCCCCTGGTGGCAGGACTTCTGTGACACGGTAACCCGACCCGCAGGCTGGCTCTCATTCCAGCTTGGCCTGTGCAGGGGCGTTGCTGCACCCCACCCCACCACCGGGTACCCGAGCCACAGCGCCTCCTAATGTTTGCCGGCGGCAGTGGCAAAGACCCAAAACAGAACTCAAATTTTATTTTCTTCTGTCCAACTGGGGAATCACTGGTGCTTCCAATTGTGTGACTTTCTAACTTTTTGTGAAACAGCGTTTTCAAGCCCAGTCTTACTGCTCAGATGGACCAAAAGGCAAACATGAAAGGCTTCCCATGCTCAAAGTGAAAGCCTGATGGTGTAAAATAACAAATGCCTAAATCATCCTTGATAAAATGCCAAAGTCTCTGCAGCTATCGATGGGGACATTGGCCCCTGCCCTGGCCCTGGAGCTCTCAGAACGCGTCAGTGCTGGCCTGACGGAGGCTGGATCGCAGAGGTGCAATGTGGGTGACTTAGCCAGAAGCACAGGGCGGGCTGGAGGGGGACTGAGGGATGGGCTCAGCTGTGACTGGAGACAGGAGAAACAACCTGGGGAGGTCAAGGCCGGAGGTGGCGATGACAAACGTTCTTTCAGAAAACGAAGAATTTCTTGAGAAGTGTATGAATTTTGCACCTGGAATCTTCTTTAGGCATCACTAGAAACCATCTCTAGTCAGGAATAAACGTGGCCCTGCCCAAGATGGGAGTGGCAGGGACACACTTAATGTCATTTTGGGGCCCCTCGTGCAAGCTGAACTGTTCCCCTGAACAGATGAGATGAGCGACTGGGAACAGAAGCAAAAACTGCAATCCTCGCTGGACAGAATGCACTCACAGGGACTGTAGAGCCCTCTTCTGCTGATGGCAGAGGCACCCATTAGTGGAGGCCTCGCCCGGGGCTAATGGTCAGGCCCTGAGTGGAAATTCTGAGCTCATCAGGCCTGAATTTGGGAAATCAAGGTCGCACCTAAAGCTTAATGGTCTGCTAAGAGCAGCAGATACACACTGTCCTTTCTTCTCCTCCTGCCAAGCATGTAATTGGTTTGCATGCTACTTTTCCTAGAAGGCAATGTTATCATTACAGGCAGCCTTTGTGAGCAAGGGAACACAGACACGGGTGACAAACCTTTCACCTACATGGGCTGAAAGCAATCCAGGCCCACCTCATTATAAATAGTCACACTGTCAAAGTGTGCTCCAGTGGCCCCTTATAAGTGCTCGCCTATGTTAGGAGAAATCTCTTACTGAGATCACTATATGATCAAACTTCCCTGCTGCAGAGTTACAAGCTTTTGGTGGGGGAGGGTACCAAGAATCGAACACAGGACCTTGCACTTGCCAGGCAGGCACTATGCTATATCGCCAGCAATTGCTGGGTGTTTTTTTTTTTTTTTTTGTACTGGGAATCGAACCCAGAGCCTCATGCTTGCCAGGCTGGTGCTACACTGCTGAGCTACAACCCCCAGCCCTTCATTTTGTTTTACAGGAAAGTGTGAAACACACATTTTTAAAATACAAATTAATTCTGTCCTACAACGATGCTTATTGAGCTGGCCACTGAAGTAAAACTTTGATTACAGAGATTTCTCCCTTGTATTAAGCTTTAACGAAAGAGGTCAAAGAGAAAATATCAAGAGAATTAAGAAAGTCTTAGGAAAGTAAATGAGGAAACAAAGTCTCATCCTAAATGCAATCAAAGCATTCCTGTTTCATAGGGATCCATCTGTTCCCTGCAGTTTCCGCAAACCCAGTTCAGACAGAACTCTCAGGGGAGAAGATCTCTGTGAGCCAGGAGGGACCTTCTGCTCACCTTGGTGACTCTGGGGGACAGCCAGACTCCTAGCAGGCAAAGGGGTGGAAGGGGAAACGACTGCAGAATGCAGGAACATTCAGCAAGGCCTGAAATGCTGTGCTGGTCAGCCGGAACTACAATTTGTCTCTATTCTTGTCATTTGCTTTACTGGGTCACCCACTGCACTCCCAGGTAGACCATATGTCCAGAGAGCTGGCGGGCTGTGTCCTTCCTTTCATTATCATATCCTGAGTGCCTAGTTGGGTTGTAGCATTCAAAAAATAAGACAGCGCAGTACCTCGGTTCATGAACTTAAAATCTTTCCACGATTCTGGTTGCAAACTGAATTGAACAAGAACTGAATCAAATTTCCCCCAGAAGGTCAACAGTGAATCTAACCACTAAATTTGATCCGGTTCATGTCCAATTTGGCTCGTGACTAGAATCATGGAAACAATTAAATCTGTGAACTAAGGTACTACTGTACATTTAAACTTAGCTAAGACCATGCTTTAATAAGTAAATCAGGCAAAAAGAACAAAAGAATTAACAGACCTCTATTACTTAGTAATGCTGTCTAAACATTTAAATTACTTTCATAATAAAGAATTAATAGCTGAACTCTGAAACTGAAAACTTAGTGAAATTTGAATTACTTAGAAATTTCTTTAAAATCAAAAGTCTGGGCATAAGTTTTGTTTAAAACTAGAGTCCTTTTACTCATCAGTATGATCCATAGAAAAAGCATTTGATGGCTTTGCTGCCATTTCAGCAAACTCAGACTTGAACTGGCAGACAAAAGAACACGAAATCAACCCTGATTTCCACCCTGCCACTGTAATTTCTCATCCGAACCACAGGCCAAGGGACTGCTGCCCTTAAAGCCCTTAAAAAATAAGGAGTAATCCAAGCAGCAAGCACATCTAAAGTTCTGTTTAGCCTCCCACCCTGCACACACCCAAGAATTTTTCTAACTTAATTTATCACTGATTAATAAGTAATTAATAATCAGTAGAAATTAATAGCACATCAAATCTCTACCATCTTGTGAAATGCCTCCGCACATCCATCACTGTCTCTTCTTCCTTTACCAAGTGGGGAGAGAATAAAAGGAGACTGGAGGATGGTGATGGGTCATGCATGGGCACCTGTGTCTGAAAAAAAGGCCGTCTGATGAACAGTTTATAGCTCAGTGTCGTTAATGTATGAAAATCCAAGAATTTGGACAGGAAGCAAAACGAAACCCCCAAAACTTGGAACTTAAACTTTTTACGCAACAAATGCTATGTAAATAGCAAAAGACCTAAAGTGCCTTTAGAATACAGCCGGGTAATACGGCTAATCATTACTTCCTAGCAGTACCCAGGCAGCTCTCTTCAATGACGAAACAGAGAGGCCTCCCTTCCTGCATAGGTAACATTTATAAATTGCATCAGCCCCACAGGGAGCGTCTTTTAAGGGATTTCACCCAAGCCAAAGAAAAGGTCAAAGATAAAACTGCAGCAGCAGCAGCAGGTCTGGGAAACAGCAGAGAACTATGCAGTAGCAGAGTCAACCTGCAAGCTGTCCTCAGTCCTTGCACCGGAAATCCAGGCCACGCTCGTGGGCCAGAACGGGCCCAGGCTGAGCCCGTGGCAGCAGCGCCGGGTCCTATGTCCTCGCCAGGGGTCGGATCTGTAACTCACGCTCCAGCTGCTCCGCGGTCAGGGTGCCCTGGATGGCCTCGCAGCCCGGGTTGAACACAGAGTAGGCGCTCTTCTCGCCTGGCTTCTTCTCCCCAGGGCCTCGGGTCCCTACGTACATCCAGTAGAACAAGGACAGCACGAAATACACCAGACCAAATTCCAACTCCACAAACAGTCCCAGTAGGACCAACCAGAGAAGAATCTTCAGGAAGGTGATGTTGGTCAGGAAAGACTGGTCACGCTGCGGAGGCGGAGGAGGAGGACCGGAGACATTCTGCAGGGGCCGCGATGTGCGGCTCCGGGGCTGAGTTGCCTCCTAGCAAACAAACAGAAGTAAGAGTAAACGGGTAATGGTGCCGAGATGATCAAAACTAATCTAGAAAGGCAGTTCTTACTGCTCTAGGAAGGCTGCAGCTCATTGATTTCTATTTTTCTTGCCCTACTCTCCTAAAACGATCATCGCCAGAGCGCTTCTATGCCGGCTCCAACTGAATCAAAAACGATCAGCACTTAGCGAGATGTGACCCCAAAAAACCTCACAGCATGTAGATGGATTCCCATTTGTGGGAGTTGTTTCTTCATATCAATCTGCTGCCAAGGAAGGCTAATTTGTGCCCCAAACAGAAACTGCCCAGTAATCGACAGGGCAGCAGTCTCTCCCATGCAGAGTCAACGGACATTCGCTGATTTGATTAGCTGAGCTCAAACAGGATGAGTGACATGATTCTAAAACAGATGATTCCCAAAACAGGAAACAAAAGTCTCTTTCACGTATTAAAAACAAAAAACAAAACACTGCTACGGCCACTCCCAGGCCCCCTCTCACCATCCTAAGCAACCCAGCCAAGTCCTGGCCACTCACCCCAATGACTGGGCAGTGTCCCCTAACTTAGACTCCCCGCCTCCCATCTCTTCTTCCCCAAACCAGCTGAAGCACAACTGCTACAAGAATTTTCTAAATCCCCCATTGACCTCCTGCCATAAACCTTCAATGAAGGTGCTCAAATCTAAACTCCTGGGGTTGGAACCCAAGGTGCTCCACGCATTCAACAAACAAGAGATGCCAGTAGCCAGGCTCCTGCGCCGGACACCGAAGGGAGACGGTGTGTGCTATCTCTAGAGGGCTTCATGGGCAGCTCACAATTTTCCACTTTCTTGGGCATGACCCACAGTAAGAAATACATCTCACACTGCGACCTGGCACACATGTGTGCAATGCAAACAAAGCTTCAGGAGCAGCTCTCTGCTGGTTCCTGTTCTGAGCAATTTGAAAGGAGAAAGTGATTTTCTATAGTTCACCACCCACTAGGGCTGCCACTTGCGGTTTGACAAACGGAAGCCTTCAAAGATGTTCTGTACCACACAACCCATAATCTACTGCTCCATAAATGACCCCTCCACCCCAACCTGACTGATCGTGCTACCCACAGGCGCTCTGTGGCCTGGGGTTGCCTCTGGCTCCTTTCCTTGCCCCCAACTCCTTGCATTCCAAGATAGTGAGATTGGTGAACGGGGTCTGCCCTGACCTCCTGGGCCATCACAGAGGACACTCTCTGTCCTGGGGCACAGACTGACTCTTTGTCACTGAGCACTGCTACTTAACACTGAAGTGTCCCTCTTTTGATTTAGGTCCCATGTGTCCCTAGAGTGCACATAACATGACAGAGGACTGTGGTGTCTTTTGGTGCTGTAGGCACCTCGCACTTAAGACTCTCAATGCCAGGGAACTTGCCGTTCAGTTTTCCAGTTATGTCCGCTATTCTTCTTCACGGAGTATTTAAAGGGGGACTGCAAATATTGGCCTCCACAAAAATTATTAGTCATCTGATTACGGTGCAAGAAATTCTAATTTGTTGGCACTTTCATTTTTTAGCATCAACATTGTAATTACTAACTTTTTGATTAGACTGGAAAGTCTGGAGAGGCCCTGAACATACCAACATCTCAGGATGTTTATTAAAGAAGAAGCATCCCCCTCTAAGGCTTGGCCAGCATGCGCAATCCTTCCTGCCCAAGAGGAGGAATGATGAGGTTGGAAAGGTCTGGTTTGTCAGGCCACAGGACACCCAGAGTGACTGCTGGGTCCTGCACAAAAGAGACGAGATGATGGTGGTGGTGGAAGGCAGCAGCCAGACCACACAGGGTCAGGCACGCCGCAGTGAAGATTCTAGAAATGGGAAATCGCAGAAGGTCTCAGCGGGGAACTAACATAGTCCCATTCACATTTACGACCGCTCCGTCTGCCAGGTAGAGAATGCACTGTAAGGGTCATCGGCTGGTGCTAATGCAGGAGGCCCACCAAGGGAGGACCAGGCATTGATTAGGATGGCAACAGATGTCAAAGAGAAATGATGGATGGATAGGTACAGAATACATCTGGAATATATGTGAACTGAAATCCCCAATAAACTGAATTTATTATTCAGGGAGTATAAAGAGAATAACATTCAAATGCCACCACATACTGAGTGCTTCCCAAATGCTTGTAGTCCTGGAGGCAAACGTTATTATTGCCAATTTGCTGTTGTGGGAACCCTGAGAGGCTAAGCGTTTCCCCACCCCACGCTGACATGAAGTGCTATGAGAGCAGGACTTTATCTGTCTTAACTGCATTCTCCAGGGTTTAGGATGGAAGCGGAACATGGCGGGCTCAGGAGGAGATCGGTGAATGAATGCATCACAGTGAGGGAAAGGGAGAAATTAAAGATGCACAGTATCTATGAGAGGAGGCAGGAGGTTTCTGCAGGATTAGAAAATTACCAGCATATCTGTCACAATGTGGCACACAGCCATCACAGAACAAAGCTTTGCATTCTGTTCTTCCTCCAGCAAAATTTGCAGGGAGGGAGAGGAGGAGGAAGAAGAAGAGGAGGAGGAGGAGGGGGAGGAGGAGGAGGAAGAACATGAATATTTCCTTCTCAATGACTACCTCAGAGATGCAGTTATAAGCAGATGACTAACGAAATCTCTGACTCGCTCCTGTGTGCCATCAGAATTATCAGACTGTAACTTTGAGAAAAACAAAATTTTAATGAGAATTTTTATACTAGCACACAGCCAAGAAGGGTTAAGCCAATGAAAAATGAGCCTAAGGCAAGTCGCTCATGAAGGGAAGGGTCATCAGTAAGAACCAGACCAAGGTTGGTCATTACTTCTCATCCTTCTGTCAGGCCATAGGCTTTTGGGCTTTTAATAACAGAAGCCTTCTCTGAGTTCAGTGTCTCTGAGTTCAACTCAGTGATCTCATGTTCTTTTGGAAATAAGACAGTCAGAAGCTCAGTGTGTGCGTTTGACATTGTTTTTGTAACTGCAGGGGGAAAACAAGAGTAGTGGAAATGAATTCCAAATCTTGAGCAATTATGCTCAGTGAACCCTAATCAATGACAGCCAAAGACAATTGAGAAAAACTGTGTGAAAGGAAATGGGAGTGTTGAACCCTGCGGCACCCTTCTTGAACCCTGCGAGTAAATGGGAACCCTGAATATTGTGCATGACACGGATTCAGAGTATTACTCAGGAAGCAAGTAAGCTTCTGATTTAAAAAAAAATCCTTAAAAAGATGTTATGCAATAATAGATGAACTTATGGGAAATAATTTTAAGGCGAGCAAGGCGTATCAGTATTCAACGGGATCTTTCAGCCTGTCCTGGCTGGGGGTCGTGGCTCAGCTTGGTTCCCGAGGTATGTAAGCGAAGAGGGAAAACCTAAATAAGCCCTCCAGCCTCACTTGCTTTTAGTCGACTGTAAAAATCATTAATTTTGGAGGCCACTTAGCTGAGCAATATATTAGTCTCAGGACACCTCTAAGTGACGCCACCTAACAGGTTAAAGCCGCTGCCTTTCCTCATCTCCCTGTTCCTCTATGTCTTCAGGACTAACTGCAAAGTTAGCTATTCCTGGAAAAAGGAACTAAAAGACAAGTGGCAAGACTTCCTCACCATCAATTTTAAAGAGCCCAAGGCATGTGAGGGTCTGCAGGTAACTTTAAAGTGTGGGCCAAGGATATGCTAATCTTGCTCTTTAATTAAAAGTAATATTCAACTTGTAAGGAAATAATGTTTCAAAGAAGTACAAGGACGGCCCAAGGAGAAGAAAACCAACCGTTAACTCCAGGATGGTCTGCAGAGAAGAAAAACTAAACCCTGCTTTTCTCCTCCCTCCCTTAAAAGCCCTTTGGTCCCTGGGTTTCCTAAGATCTTTGTTGGAGACCGCCTCCCCCGTTCTTTGGTTTGCCAACTTTGCAAACAAACTTGTTCTGGCCCCAACAACTTGTCCTCCAGTTATTGCCACGCAACAGGGAGTGACAGCGAGACCTCAACTTCCTATAGACAATTCAAGGGCAGAGGCTTGTATTCTGCCTAGAGTGACAGCCACTCAGTGAGGGACCCGAGCTGGGGGAAAAAGCATTAGCGCCACGTGTCGTTAGCAGACACCCTGCACAGCGAACGTGAGGTCTGCACCCCAAGCCCTGGAGAAGCACGCAGCCCAGCCTCTGCCTCCGCCTGCTGGGGCTGCCGAAGACACGCGGTGGGCGTGGCCTTTCCTGGAGGGGCGGGGCCTAAGGAGTATCCACAGAGGCCATGGCGGGGTCCCCACAGAGGCTATGGTGGGGTCCCTGAGGCCAGGGGCGGGGCAAGGCCTCTGTCCTCTCACCTGAGCGCGGCTGGGCGGGACCTGGGCACTCGCGGGCCTCGGTTGCCATACAAGGACCAGGAACCGTCTTAACCAGCCTGAGGCTGCCTCTGGAGTCCTAACTGCTTCCGCCTTCTCTCCCGAGGCTTGTGCGGTCACACTTGCAGTGCCAGGTTGGGCCGCCTGCCCGGTCCGTTTGCGAGCCGCCCGGAACTCGGCCAGCCGCTGTTCCATGGCGCGCGCCCGACGCGCGCACCCGCCTTCCGCGCTGTCCGGCGCCGGGCCGTCGTGCGCCTGCGTAAACCGCTCTGTTACGCGTGCGCGCTGGTGGGGCAGTGACGTCCCGGGCCGTCAGTACCGGCTGTGGTATAAACGCACTTGGGCACCGCGGTCAGAACAAGGTCTGCCGCGTTCCTTCGCTCTCGCCTCCGGCTCCTCGGAGGGGATCACTGCCTTGCTCCTTCCCTGTTGGGGCTTTGGTCCCAACGCATCCGACTCCGTAGCGTTGAGCGCTCCGCCGGCTCCCACCGTGAGAAGATGGACCGAGGACGGAGAAGACGGACCGAGGACGGAGAAGACCCGTGATCACTGAGGTTTCTAGTGTCAGGGTGCTGCCAGCCCTTTTCTTTTTATCAGGGTACGCCAGTCTTCGTCCTCAGGGACTTCGCAGTGCTCACAGAGCAGGCCCTGCAGTCCTCTTGGCACCCTGAAAGTTGTTTGTTGGTGTGACCTGTTAGGTCAGAAACTTAAAAAAAAAAAAATAAAAAATCCTTAGGACTAGCAATATAGCTCAGTGGTAGAATGCTTGCCTAGCACACATAGGGCCATGGGTTCAAAGCCCCAGCACTGAAAGAAACAAAACAAAACAAAGCCCTGAGGCAGGCTTGTTGTCCCACGCCTATAATCCCAGCAGTCTAGGAGGCTGAGACAGTAGGATTATAAATTGGGGCCCATCCTCCACAACTCCACAATTTAGTGAGACCCTGTAAAAATTAAAAGGGCTGGGGATGTAGCTCAGCAGGAAGGCTCTGGGTTCAGTCCCACAGCTATGGAGGAATAAAGAAAAAGATGAAATTTAAAATGCAGAAATCTGCTTCAACTGTTCCTCTGTACAACTACCACCCCTCTAACAATCATTGCCAGGATCCTAGGAGCTCTTCGTGCCCTCACACTCAGTACCCATCCAGAAGAACACAGCACAGGTCAAACTTTCACAGATTTTTTAAGCATCTGGCAAAGTACCTCCTGCTCAATCGGCCCTCAGATATTTATTTGATCTTGCATACTTTGCGTCAATAAGCTAGCCAAACACTCTTTCCTTCGTTTAGCCAATATTTAGGGCCGTCTGTTGCATATTCTAGGGCCAAAGAGGTTCTGGGGTGAATGAAACAAAAGCCTCTGTTTTCTGAAATCTTACGTTATAAGTGGAAAGACAGGCAGTAAACAAGCACACAACCACACACTGACATAAGGTCAGGTGCTGACTAGTGCTATGAAGGAAAATAAGGAATGAGA
>RJWM01006217.1:0-85916 GCA_004363535.1 Dasyprocta punctata | reverse complement strand
GATTACATGACTTTTAATTAATATTCTTATAGTGCTATATGTCTTTGAAAAATCTTTCAACATTATTTATGTTATTATAACATGCAACACTAGTTTCTGATAACACAATGTGGAGTATGACCTATAAATATTAATCAGTTTCCAAACTGTTTTGGAAAGGGATTATAGGAAAGTAATGATAGAATTATCATCCATGAAGAAAAGGAAATTAAAACACCTTTGAGAAAGGTCAAGAAGATAAAGGATTATCTGAAAGACCAGTGAACTTCAGATTCATTTAGTCAGAAAAGGCAAGAATTACACATACTATAGTGCTACCAGTTGAACTTTTTTCACTTTTTAATAAAACTTAAATGAGAATTATTTGATGGATAATTTATAATTTTATTTCTTGTTTCAAGCCAAGTATGGATTGAGAATGTAAAACAAAAGTGTGATTTCCCCCTAGCTTTCATTGCTACAACTCGGGTTTATATATAGGATTGTCTGTTTCAAGGTGTGTATTGAGACACGAAGGCTCCATCTCAGAGCTTGCGTGTTCTGGTCATTGATAGTTGATAGCAGAGAGGAGACACCCCAGAGTCATCAAGAAAGCCTTAGGGATGTGCGGGACAGAGGGTGATGGTGGTGGTGGAGGTGCTGGTAGGCTGTGTAGTTCTGGATTTCCATGTGTAAAATAAAGAGATATTCTCCTGGAGTGATGCTGATAGGTCTTGCTGAATTTGAAATGAGTTTATTTCCTTGTTGATCTTGTTCATAAAAAAAAAAAAAAACTAGAGATTAAGGGAAAATAGGGTAATAAACTACTGTTATTATCTTGGGAGTCAATGCAAAGACTTTAATTTGTGGAAGAATAACACTGGAAATATGCATTCATCATTTTACTTCTGGTATCAGACTTCTTGATGCCTTATCTGTATTAAATTTTTTCCTGTAAGTTTATTTTTAACTTGGAACCTTAAAACTTAATTTTCTCTTAAGATTTTATGACACAACTTTTCTCAGGCCTCTTGTATAGCAATCCATCTTTTCATAAATCCCAAATTCCAGTCTAAGAATTAGCTGATTTGATTGGCTTCTGCTGTGATGCCCTTTAGTTTAAAGGACACCGGAAGCCATTCTAAGGAAAAGGAGAAGTGGTGAAGTTTTGTGGGCCGGAGGAGACGAGAGGCTTTATTTAGTAGGTAGGGTTTCGTGGCCTGACACTGTAGCACTTCTCATGCTCCTTTCATATGAATCATTGGAATTTGCTGTTAAATATTCATATGTGAAATCACATTGAATATTTTACATGGTATGTTTTAGTAATTTTTATGAATTTTTCATTATACAGCTAATAGATGAACATTGTGGAAAAGTTGTAACATCAGACAGGGAAAAAAGTAAAAATTTTAGAGAATATACTACACCCAGAGCTAGCTGTAAACATTTCCTTCAAGGATTTTTAAATGCATATATGAGCATTTAGACATAATATTTATTTGCTTTATAGCAATATATCTTCGTACATTTACTATTATATCAGAAGTATTTTTCATAGCATTGAGTATTATTTTAAACATTTTTCCACTAAGTATATAATAGAGCCATGTAATTTCTTTAATATTATAATTTTACTTTTTCTACCTTTTTTGATCTTTTAGGTTGATTCACTTTTCTCAGCATGAAAACAAAATAACATGTCATTCTTCCTTGTACATAAATCATTAGGTCTGCTTTGACAGAGGCTGCCTGGAGCAGAGTTTTGAAAAAAAGTTTACCGACACTTACAGACTCACTGGGAAAATGTGTCATAATTAATTACTGATAAGGACCTCAGGCGAGGCAACAAAGTTAGAGCTCTTGGAGTATAATAGTCAATGCCTTGTGTGTGGTTTGCACAGAGTGGGAAATTAACTAATAGTACGTTTTAGAGAGTTAGTATGGAAGGCTTTCATTGTTCAGAGAAAATGAGCCAAATGATTCAAAATTAGGAACTTTTTTTAATTCAAATAAAACTTTGGTAGCAATAGTCAAAATGAACACAAGAATTATCACAGAACAAGGAAATAATGTTAATAATATCTCGAAATAGATTTTTAAAAGGCATATATTGAATTTTTAAAGAAGTAAATACTTCATAGTTACTTTTGTATGTGAAACATTTACTAATTTATATAACTAACAATGACTTTTTTCTTTAATAATTATTTTCTTCAGTATTTTTTGTTATGACCAAAGAAATTGAGATTAAAGTAGTGTATATTGTTTATCTACTAAAACCTATGTGGGAAATTACTGAAGAGATGTGAAATTAGGGGGCCGGGGATACAGCTCAGCAGCACAGCACCTGCCTGGCAAGCGTGAGGTCATGAGTTTGATTTCTGGTACCCCTCCCCACCCCCCACCCCCCAAAAAGAAGAAATGTGTCATTAGGTGGTCCTATTCTGAATCCAGGGCTTTTTCCCACTGTTCTATGCTGTCTCATAATTGAGGTACAGTAATTGACTTACAATGTATTGTCTTGTATTCCTTCCAAGAGAAATTTTTCTGTAGATTTCATCCTTGCCTTTATAATTCTTATTCACTAGGGCAAAGGAAGAGGAAAACTTTACATCAATTTCATCTGCAATATGTTTTAGGAATCTGAAGGGATCATTAATGAGAATCTAAACACAAATTCAAAGAGCGTCTGCACCTCACTGTTGGTTAACAATGCCTATGGAGGGAATACTGGGGGTTCTGCTTTAGTCCTGCATTCCTGTTTCTGGGAATCAGTGCTTGGACTGGCATCATCTCTAGCATGCATCAGTGACACAGGTAAACACGCCCCCAGCAGCTCATCGATCACATTCAAGTTGCTGTCACTTGTCTGCCACCATAAAAGGCCTGTGTGAGTTCATGCCCTTGGCTCTAAATGAGCCCAGTGCCACAGAAAAGTAAAGATCACATTCTCCTTTTTCACCAATGACGAATTCTGACGTTCACATTCTACTCATGGCCTCAGGAAAGAAGTGGACCACTTGCCTAATTACTGTGAGGAAGAATGACTCAATGTCAATGAGTGAAACAAAAATCACTTTGACAGGTGATCTTCAGCACACAGGCAGACAATACTAGGTGACTCTATTCACTAAGTCAATAATTTAGCCATGTGGGAATGCATTTTGCAACTTCCACATCCGGGAGGGTCTCCTGGATGAAGCAGCTGTACTTAGATTAAAAATTACAATGATGTCAAAGTGAATCTAAGGTTATTTCATAGTTTCAGGCAATCAGAAACTGTTTCACGCACAATCTTGATGCTGCCATCACTATATTTTGGCAAGTAGAACCCTGGGGTAGTAACCAAAGGGGTCCAAGTCTTTGAGTTGATTGAAGCATTTTAGGTACAGTTGTGGCCCTGTTTGCTGATGTCTGTATGCAGCACATCCACAAAAGAGGAAAAGGCCTCCACCCCAACAAAAAAAAAAAAAATCACTTGTTCTCAGCCCACCTATCAGTCAAAGCAAACACTTTTAATAAATAATACTGCACACTCCAAGTACTTGTCAGAGACCTGAAATTGCCTGCTATCGACCTCCTGTCAAGCGCCACAGGCAATTTATTTTTAAAATTAATAATCTAGACTGTAAATATTCCCTCTTTGGGGAGCTCTGCTCATATTGGGAGCAGCACCTTGGCCCTCCATGGAGATCCTCTATGTGGCTCTAGCCTGCTGCAGTAAAAGGGTGACTCCACCTTCAGGGAGACGCCAAATAAGGAGTGGTCACACTGGAAGTTTTTCTGGATTGTATGAAAGACTGGTATTGAACACTTTTCCTACAGTATTATCAATTGATTTTGTATCAATGACACTTTGTAGTGATAGATATACATCACTGATGGTAAGAACAGTTAAGAACAATTGCAATGCATTTTTTTTTTCTGATGAATACCTAAGCTTGTTAGTTAATTTATGGAAGAGGGTTGGGCCACATCTCCCCTTCTTCCTGGTGGGTTCCTAGCCGCAGAGCACTTCTGGCTGTGGAGGAGGTTATGAATTGTGCTTGTACCGAGCGTGTGACTTCAGAAATAAACCTAGTCTGTTTGCCTGCTCTGTTTAAATTCAGGAGTAGCGCTGTATGAACTGTGTGATAAACACCCCTAGATAAGTTAGGGTCCTGTGTCCATTGTCGTGCTTATTAGGCTCTTTCCTCTTGTTTTTTTGGTTTCTTAAATACAGGTCTACAACTTAGGCTGCCTGCATATTTCAGAATCAGCTCCTTTACTTTGATAAATCCCAGACCCCAAAATTGCAATTTCCTCTATAAACAACCTCAGTTGGCACTCATTTAATTAGGTGGAATGAGATGTGTCTTCAACTGACAGCCAGGCTTATTAACTTAAAGGTATTCTTTGTTGATAAAATCCGGTGTCTTTTTTTTCCTCAAACGAGACTGTGTGCTTCATTTGCGTTAAAAGAAAATAAATACTACCACACTAGTTATCAGCTAGCAACTTCACACATCAAACACAAATATGCTGTTATTTTTGTTTATATTCAATTATGCCAAGTTTAATGTATTTGTTGAATATTTCTTTCAATAATTTCTAGCTATTCTCTGAAAAATACACTCTTTTCCTACATCGCAAAGCATTCTAGTTGATTGTTTTCAATGCTTGTCTTCAGTCACTTTTGTGTTTGGGGAATTTTTTACCTGTTTGTGCTTGATAAAATTTGTAACATTGTTGCATTAAAATGTCCTAATTATCACACATTTTTAGAGTAATTTTCTTTTGTTTGCTGCTTATTTATATGTTTGTTTAATGATAGTGTAGCTTATGTGTGGACTATATTTATTGTTGACTTTTTTATATTTCAACACAAGGAGTATCTTATGCACACATATAGGTGACACTGGATCACACCAAAGCTGACATCTTTGTGACTGTGTATTGGAATAATTCCAGTCTTCACTCTAGATTAACAGTTATAGAATATTCATAAAACATACTAAAAGGATTTCTGTTGAAACTTTGTAAGCACTATTGTGGCAAATCACTTACAATATCCTTGGCTCTTTTAGGGGGTTAAATTTTCAGCCTTTTAAAGGAGATAATTCCATAAAGTGATGTAAGTGCCTTGAAGCAGACTGTTATCAGAAGCCACTTAACCCAAATGTAAAATATGAATATACTTTTCTTAGGTCAACACAGGAAGCAAATAGCTTGTTTTTCGTAGAAATGTGGACCCTGTAGTGTAAGCCTTGCTATATGGTGAAGTGAACAGGTGGATTTTGGTAATGTCCTCACCCTGGGACTCCGGGTGGCTGATTGTGTTGGTTCCCAGTGGTCAAAATATTATTTCCCAACACTCATCCCCTCTTACCGTTTAAACCTAACACTTTGCTGCTGACAGATGTGCTCTGTATTTCTCCTCCTCCTCTTCATATAGGCTTGGGCCAGGGTGGAAATGACAGCATTTCACAGCAGCAAGGAGGAAATGAGCCTCCTGCCTGGTGCTTCTGAGAGGCTCGTCCTTAGAGACCAGCCGGGTGGAGTGCAGAGACCCAGCCCCTTACTGGGAGCCACCTGGATAGGCCCTCATCTCCCGCACACAGCAGAGCCTGAGTTCCCAGCTGCCACCGCCACTAACTCACTCGCCGTTCCACTGAGTCGTTCTCAGTGGAGCCCAGACCACACTGATACTTGAAAATGGGTGGCCCCACTAAAGAGCAGTACTTTTAAGATAGTCATTGGTGAGGTGATTGGTTCTACAATAGGATACAACCAGTTCTCTCATTTTCCATATTCATAAAGAATCAGTCCTGTGTGACTGTCTGTATTTTTTTTTTGCATTTCTAAGTCTTATGATTCTATGTATTTTAAGGCAACATTTTCTAAGAAATAATCTCCTGAGGTATAGTTCGCATGACCATCCCATGGATGCATTTTAGTTGTTTCATTGTATTCACAGTGCATGCAACCACCATCACAATCTAATTTTGAAGCCCTTTTGTCCTCTCAGAAAGAAACTCTGTGCCCTTTAATAGTCATTCTTCATTTTCCCCAAGCCCCACAGCCCTAGAACACTATTGATATACTTCCTACTGCTACAGACACTCTCAATCTGACTAACGCTTGTAGGCTTTTATGAATGGCTTCTTTCACTTAAAGTGTTTCAGGTTTCATCAGTTTTGGTATGCATCGTGTTTTTATTCTTTTTATTGCTAAGTAATATTTAGTTGTATGGATATGCCGCGTTTCATTGATTTGGTTGTCTGTTGTGGTCATTTGGGTTGCTTTCACTTATTGATTTTTAGAAATAATGTTGTGAATACTTGTGACCAAATTTCATGAAATTCTATTTTTATTTCTCTTTGAAAAATATGTATGAGTGGAAATGTAAGGTCATACGATTTCGGGATGTATGGGCAAGGCAGAAGAGTTGTAAAATGGAAGAGGGTTTCTCTAAGATGCTGAACATAAGGAACTGAGGAGAGTACCCAGAGGTATGGCTGGATACTCCTGTCTGTTCAGGAAATTCATCAACAATGATCCATGATCAGTGCGTGTAAGTACAGAGGTGCACTATGGCTTGCCTATGAAAGAGCTATCTGTTGTACCTTTCTGCCAATGATGGGGCTGGGCAGGCCTTTGCTGCCTACTTCATCCACTGACTTTGTACAGCATACTCAAAACATACCCTTTCCCAACTAGTATGTGACACTAGGGTAGGATGCAAGTATATGAGAAAATTCACCTAACGTATATAAAGATGTCCTTAGCATTTACTTATACAAACAACCAGAGCTCTCACACATTCAAGGAAAGGAACCATGCAGTTCTGTTCAATGGGATTAAGAGGGCAGTGTCTGAATAAGAATCTTCCCAGGGTTCACGTTTGGTCGAAAGTGTATCTAACTTTTCCAAGGCCTTCAAATCTTAGATATTTTGAAGTCTGATTATTTTGCTAGCAATAGGAAGAGTAACAATAGCAGTGAGATTTGTGCTTCACCTCTGAGGTTGAACTGAATGTGGGAAACGCATTCTAGAAGTTCTAATGTTTCATTGCCTTCGCCTTTAGAATATTTAATGTAAGTAAGTAAGTCCATCCAGTCCATTTAAATTGTTGGAATATTTCAGGGAGCATTAATAGCATTTTGGAACTAATATTTTACCTTTTTAAAAATTCCCTGTTGATGACAAAATTCTTAGTGTGAAGACTCAGTGCTTTTCAATTTCCCCAATATCACTGATTCAATTTTATGTAAATGAGTGAATGAATGAATGATTAAATAAGTAACTGTTAGAGATTGTAAGTAGAGAGAGAATTAATAAATGGAATTTAATATATTTTGATTTAATTGTTGCTCA
Source organism: Dasyprocta punctata (assembly GCA_004363535.1). Lineage (NCBI taxonomy): Eukaryota > Metazoa > Chordata > Mammalia > Rodentia > Dasyproctidae > Dasyprocta > Dasyprocta punctata. The sequence continues at coordinate 78,578 of RJWM01006217.1, read as the reverse complement.
GTCATGATATGACAACCGTACCTCACAGTTAATTTTAAAATAATTTAATTCAAGTAAATCATTTTCTTGTTCATAAAGTACAGTATCCCTGGGTATTTGCTTGAGTTTGACCGTTTTGACTGTGCACATAAATGAATGAGAAATTGCATCTTCCATTTGTTAACTTTCTTCATTTATTTCATTATTTGAAATATCTATTTAGCTAAGTGTTTAAATTACCAGCATTTTGATGGCTAGGGTCTATGTTATTTTTTAAAAGAGAATTTTTAACTTTATAATGAAATAGAATCCTATCAAGTTTGGTACAAAGGAATCCAAAAATTCCTGCTAAGGACACCTCAGAGGTGGCTGCCAAGCTTGGTCTCATGGCTCAAACTACACAGGATGTCAGATGCCCAGAGCTCACACAGGCCTCTGAGGGTTGGCGGCCGGGCAGTGTTTAGCACGGTTCTCTGAGTGTTTCTGGCCTTGTGTTATGCATTAAGTGGAATTCACTGACCTATGATAAAACAGATTGGGTTATTGAAAGCCTTGCTTTATAATCTATGAAAAAAGCCAGATTGCATAATTATTCAAGAGATGCAAGTATCCTTCCATCAGATTCTTATTTGAATCATTTTTTTGCTTAAACTAATTTAAGTTGAGCTTGTATCACACTCAAATAAATTCTGATTAAACCATATATTTATGAATTGATGAGTCTTCCCTTTGAAGAAGGACTTGATGGGTTGTCCCTTTAGAGGCAGAACCAGGACATTTCCTTTTCTATCTTAAAACACATGGAAGATGCCTTTAAGAATTTATTAATGAGCTGAAGCAATTGTATAAATATATATAAGCAGAGCAAAATATCAAAGCAACCCATGCTATGTGTTGTAATTTTGCTCGAAGAAAATATTAGAAAGAAGACAGAGAAATCAAGGCCATATTTTTTAGAAAAAAGAAAGTTGTTCATAAAAACATATCATTGTCCGTAGGAAGATAAACCATTTAAAGAATTGTTGAGACTTGTGTCTCTGTGTCTGAAAAATCAACTGTAATCAGTTTTTGCTGGGGTTTCCCCTTTTCAATTTTTATTTTTTACCGGTTTTATCTCCCCAGGAATCACTCTTTCCATCACATACATTTGATTTGTTTCCAGATACAATTGCAAGAAAAATCTTTCAAGTTTTCTTTAAGAATAAATTAAGGCATCACTCATAGCAAACACACACCCCCCCATATAATGAAATTAAGTGCCGAGTGTCATTTACAATTAAACTAATATTGAACTTCCTGTCAGCTCTACAGTCTTGCCTCAGCGCTGCCGTGTTTGAACGGCTGTGACAGTGCAGTCCTCAGGGGGCTGGCTCCCTCCCCGCCACTTAGAGAGGAAAGGTCAGGAAACCTGGGTCACTGAGGATGCCCAGTTTGGAGGTAGTTCATGAGTTTTCAAAACCTTCACAAATTTTATTGAAATTTGCTGTCTAAGAAAGTTGCAGAATTGTAGCTTTAAATTAAATTACACTTTTTCTTCATTGGCCTGTAGCTGATTTTTTAAATTTTAAAATGGTACTGAGATTGTTGTTATAGAATGTTGTGTTGTTATAATGAAAATATCAGGAAAAAAAGCCTGTTCTGTTTATGTGTGTATTTGCATTTCCTGCATACTTAGATGCCAAATGTCTCTTCAAGTAAGAAATAATTTTTGTCTAGCCCCTATAATCACAATAAACATGAAATTAGCAACAAAAGCAAGTGATACTGATGAAATTTTTCAGTCATATTTATTTTCATACTAGCTATATTTATTATTTCTTTCTGGTCACATTCAATATTATTTTTCATAAGATCTTAATTGCTTGTTTCTTCTTCCTTCATTCAATTTCCAATACCGTGTAGGAATCGCTGTTTTTTGGGGCAGATAACCATGTTGTAATTTTATTTTCATTTATTTCAGTGTGATCTCCAGGGTAACAGAAGATTTTATTATCAAAAAGTAACTATACTTTCAAATGCTGCCTTTGGTAGCAGTTCTCCCTTTTCACCATGGCACATGCCTACTTCGAAATTAACCTTATACAAACTTTTCTTCTCAAACTAGGTTACTTGAGTTTATCATAAACTCATTTTAAGACACCTAGTATGGTAACTGTGGGAAGTCACTGAACTTCTAGAATGATGCCTTTCTCTTATTTTATCCCATTTGCTGTACATAAAAGCAAATCCTCTTTGGGCCACCCAGTTCATAAAAATATTTTACAATTTGCACCCCTTTATTAAGCTTTGGAAAATCAGTTTTAAATCAATAAGAGATTTTACATTACAGTTTGACTTCTGTAAATGCCACAATATTTTATTTTAATTATCTTCGTACAATTACATTTATTTTAACCTTGCTCTCTGACTGCCAGTGAGCTGGCAACAGGGCACTAAGACCACTGCACCTTTTTCTCAGTTCCTTATTGTTATGAGCGTTGCTATTAGAAATACCGCACTAAGTCGAATTCATCAATAATTACGGAAGCAAGAATTGTGGAACTTCAGAGGCAGGTCTGTACAGCAAATACTCCTAGATGCTGTTTTAAAAATCCTTTGCACTTCATCATTTAAAAAAAAATGCAGTGAAAATATTTATCTGTATGAGCTTAGGGACCCTGAAAATTTCTGCAGTGGTTATTGTGGAACAAAAGGTCAAGGCTATTTTCTTTCTGTTGATTTAATGAAAGTAATAGTTTGTGTGTGTGTAGTTCTTTACAGTTTGCTCACTGCTTCTGCAAGCATTGTCTGATGTAACCTTGCACTACATCATGTGTTCCACAGGAGACATTTAGTTAATCTCCCCCCATAGGTCAAGAACTCAGGGAAGCAAGGGTCTTAAGTCTCTTCTCCCACAGCGTATAGATTGTAAACTCTGAATCCCAAACTATACGCCAGTGTTTGAGCTCATGGTAATAATAATGTTAATTAAAAAGTGGTGAGGGCTTACTTAGATTCAGGTACCACGCCTACCACATTATTAATCTTGCCCACATAGGATCATAATCAATTAAAGGGTCCATTTCACAGATGAGTTCATTGAGACTTAACTGGACTAAGGCCATGTGGCTACTACATGTCACAGCATTTTCAAAATGTAAAGAGTATCAGTGAACAGCATTATGCATGATTCCATTCTCATCACAACTGAATGTGTTGGAAAAACATACTTTATAAAGTTACTTAACCTCTATGTTTCATTTTTTTTATCTGCCAAATGGCAAGAATTTCTATCTCGCAGGGTTGTGAGAAATTCAAAGTTAATACATAGAAGGCACTTAAAACGGTGTGTGATGTGGGGTCAGCACTCAATATCACCTACTATTATGATGCCATCTAGTTTTGTATAAAAGACAATAATGAAACCTGGGTATTTGTATACTGTAAATTGACATTTAACCAATTGAAATGGACAGATGTACATTCCCATATGAAGGGAGCATGTAATTGAAGGGTCCTGCATGTGAACAGAGATTAGGACAGTGCCAATTAAATTTTAAAAGCAATGATGTTAAATAGTCATGCTTTACTAAGAAGAATGTGGATCTCACTGATTCCCTTTTGAGAACTTACAAGAAGCACATTTGAAGGCAGTTGAAGAGCAGTAGTATCTGTAGAGATATTTAAAATGGCAGATGAACAGACAACTTTCTTTCCTAGGATTAAAATTAGCAAAGAAAGCATCAGATTGTAGGGCATTTCATTTCTCAGAGACAAAAAGTAAACATGTAATTAAGCAGAACGTCTATTTGTAAATAGGAAGCTCACATCTAAGCTCCTCCCTTCTGTGGAACACGCTGCTGAGATGAGCCACTGCCTTGAGCTTTGGCTGCAGCCTTGGAGAAGCGAGCAGGTTAGTGCAGTTAGGAAAAGCTCCCAATGTATAGAGTTAAAAATTATACTTTCTCTTTCTTCTCTTCTTTGGTCTACACTGAAGGATTTCTATCTATAAGATAACGAAGAACAATGTTTAGACACCTTTCCTATTGCTTTTGCTGTATCTGAGGCAGCGCCCAAGGAAAATACTTTAGGCATCTATACAACAGTTTAATCATCAGCATTTTTTTTAGATCTCTGAAACATATTTACCCCCTATACACAGCCAAGGATTCCTATCTCAAAGTTATAGAATAAATCCCTTAAAACTATTGAAGATTCCACCCAGTTATAATTGGGCTGAATTACTTTATCTCTTCACATTTATTGGTCTGGGCTTTTGAGAACATTGCAAAAGATTTGCTGAGATCGTTTACAACATATAGGAAAAGAAACAGCAGGCTGGGAACACCATTTCTTGAGAGAATTCATTCGCTAATTTTTCTGAGTGTATATGAGTTCAGCCCAAAAACAAATATTCGTTGAGCTTCTAATATGTGCCAGAGCTGGAAAGAATAATGAAGACGTGTGCTCCTTTCAAGACATGTATAACAGTACAGCAGAAAAACGTGCAACAGCGGAAAACTTTGTAGGGTAGGAACTATAACAAATGTGCTCCATGAATGTACAGAATAAGAAAGGGGTAATTCTAGCCTGGGTAAACCAGGAGATAAGAGTGGGAATGAATGCAAGCCTTAAGACTTAGTAGAAGCCAGAAGTTTGGGAAGACTAGAAGTTCACAAGGTTCCTTCTTCATTTAGTTCCTTTAGCCACCATCCAATTCACTGCAGCTTCGAGTTTCTTTGGACAAATTTGCTTAAATCAAAGAGAAACTCTCTTCAAGAGGGTATGTATTGCTTTTATCTGGAGGCGAACTTGTTACCATAATAAAGCCCTGTGTATCACCTTGCCTTCCCTCTTGGAGCCTAAGAGGTTACCCGTGAAAGGTTCTCTACACATGTGTCTTCTTGCCACTGTCCCACTGTTATGCTTCAGGACTCCGGCTGCCTCGCTACAGTGAGCTCACAGACTGCTGATTTCAAGATGAGCTCAGGTAGCTGCTTGCTGTTCTTGGAGAGCAAGCAGTCAGTCTGCAGTCACCAGCAAGACTTCACTCTAGACTTGGGGAATTCTGTGACAGAGTGATGCCACTGTGGTATTTTGTGGTGTCAGGAACAGCAAAGGGAGCAGGGAGATGAGATACCCAGAAATACAGGGCTTTGGACCACGCACGCCTGTCTCCCATCTCTTGGTTTTCTGCATTGTCCTGCCTATCCATCCGGTTTGAGAACTGAGTCATTCTCCAACTGATAATGAAAGACCCCATGGTCAGACATAGGGATTTTCATGTTCTTCTTTAGATAGTGCAGAACTAGCAACAGTGGTGGTGGTTGTGATGGGAGCAGTGATTGGGTTTAAAAGTAGGAGGATGCTGTGATCAATTGTCTTTTAGGAAAACCATGGCACCAGCAGTTTTATGGAGGATCTAGTGGACAGGGTAAGGTCTTCTGCAAAATTCCAGCAGAGATAGGACAATAACCCATCCCAGAAGATCCCCTGGAGGATAGAATGGGATACAAGAGGTAGCAGGTATACAGGTAGCAGGCTTTAGTGAACAGGGTTTGGTGATTATTGACAAGACACATGGGTACATACCTGTAGCCTACAGGACAGAGGGGTTCCTTAATCTTTCTTCTAAGTTTCTAATTTAGGAAATGGAGACAAAGCAAAGAAGGTCAGGCTCAAATTTAATTGTTCTTGGCTCTCTAGGCCAAGGACCAATCACCTCTTGACTTACCTGTATCTCTTTAAGGACCCTTCATACTCTCTAACTGGCATTAGAGTTTTCTCTCTCTTTAGCAATGAAAAGGTCCCTGTGGGTGTAGGGTAACCTTTTTAAATGAATATGTTTTATATTATATGCATCCAAGAATTTGAATCGAAATGCTACAAGCGTTTTCCTAAATCACTACTTCTTTGTAATAATTAACAAAGGATTTTGTTGTCTCTTCATTTAATTTTACAAAATGGGCATAGTCTGTGTTTTAAAACTATATTTAGGTGACAGTTTAACCACAGCATGTGTTCGCTAACAAAACAAAATTTTAACATTAACATTTTTCTCTATAAAACCTCTCCATATTGAAAGGAATCCAACCTTATCCTTGCTGACAACATCATTTGCATTCTCTTTAAGTCATCTGAATCCTTTGTCTACCATTTTTCCAAGTGACAGAAGCAATTCTTTCTGTAGTGCTCTTTCTTCTTTCTGCATAATTTTTAACTTTTTACATTGTTTTTGTAGATCACTGTGGTATGTTCTTAGCAGGCAGCAAAAATAAAATAAATAGGAAAGTGTTTGGCATTGTTGTGTATAATTTTAGAATACAATATTAGTTCATCATCTCATTTTATGTGACATTTTGACAAGTCTTAACAGATCGGAGGAAAGAGATGCTTTTACATGATTCAATTATACTAAGAAACACACACGTACAAACCATGTTGTGGTAGCTGAGCATTTTCCTGGAGTCAATAATCATTAAATAAAAGAGATCATTGACACCTCTGTGTACCTGGCCTGGATTCAGCTCTGGCTGCTAATGCTCTTAAAGCATAACAGCTGTGAAACTTGAATCTTGTGAAGTCCTCGCCAGACACTGCTGTAGGCCCAGTTAAGCCACCTTCTCCCTTTCTGACTTCTGCTATAAAATGGTAATGCTGAGTCTTACCTCTTCTGTGACCAGATGTGTCTAGAGGCAGAGCCCTAATAAATACAAGCAGAAACCTCCGGATATTTTGGATGCTGTTCTTGCTTTCATGGCGAACGTTGGTGGGCTACCAGTCCTCATACCCTCTGCTTGACTGTGGCCTAGGTTCCAGAATACAGCACTGGCTCATGGTCCTGCTCCTTTATGAGCATCCCGATGGCTGAAACTTGAGTCTTCAGCTTCCTGGAACCATGCTGTAGAAGTCTGGGACTGCATGTGTCCACGGTCGTCATGCAACAAACATAAACATCTGTATAACTGATACTGAGATTGAAGCTGTGCCTGTGGATACACCCTAGATAATACGATAGTGTATACTTCAAAAAGTCACTGCTGGTATTAAAATCATGAGAAATACCTAAATTTCTCTAATGTCTGGAGAGAACGGCAATGAAACCCATGCGGAGAAGTGTCATCTTTCCTGATGAAAGCCTTTCATTGTCAGACCATTCTCAGGCTCCTTCAGTAATGTTTAATGGCTTTCTGCTTGGGTAAACTGAGACCCACTTTATGTTATTCTAGAAATGAAACACGCTACAGTCCTCTTCCCTGGATATTTTCATATTTTACCACTGATAAATCTACTTAATTATTCTTTTATTTTAGAAACTCTTTTTGAAATATATCTTAGTAACATGAATTTATTTTTTTCTGAACATACATGAGTTACCATTTAGGGCTACAACTAATGTCTTAGAATTGGCAAAATGCAGATACTTAGAATTAGAAAACTTTTAGAAATATTTAACTATCTCCATATTAAAGTTGTAGAAATGGTGCTTCAAGAGGCTAATTAGGGTCAAACAGTGAGAGCTGTCTACAGTGGTGACATGTGAGGACATTTCAAGGCATTTTATTTGAAGCTTCCTTCTTTTCCAACAGACTTTGTAATGATAAGCTGTTGCTGGTTTAAATTCTTGGCTCATGAAAGTGGTTTATATAACAGAAAGAGAAGAAAATATTAAAACTTCTACTTGTGGTTCAGTCTATTCTAAAACATAATGGGACTTCTGACATTCAGTATATGCTGTGGCAGCTGCATGCCCTGTGCCTTTGGTTTTTTTGTGGTGAGTTGTCACTCTTCATCTATTGCAGTCTTTTCTTTCACTGCCCAGAGGCACAAGAAGTGAAAATACCTTTCCCAGATACTTTGTCATTTAGGCTTCAGGGTTCATTTCAGGTTTCATGTGTTGAGTCCTTTGCAAGAGATAATGAAGGCTGTAAAAGTAGGGGAACGGGAGAAAAATTATCAAGTTATATCATGTACAGTTACAAATTCTCTATGATGAATGTGATCATTATGCATACCTAAAATGTACCAATAAACTTATTTAACTTTAAAAAAAGAAGAGATAACGAAAGTAGAATGGCATGAGGGCAGCATGCTACCTGCTTGGAGATGGGAGGGGCACTGGACAATATCATCAGTAGGTTGTGGGCACTGAGTGGAGGATGGGCCTGGCAGGGCTGTGGTCATTCTGGAGTTATCAGTTGTCAGAGTTGCAGTGATGGGACGCATTTCTTACTGTAGTATTTTCTCTAGTGGAAAAGTTCAGAAAGTAATTTGCTGATATGTGTGGCATATTATATGAGTCTCAGAATCATTATGTTAGGTTAAAAGAGACAGATACAAGAGGCTATATAGTATATTATTACATTTATGTGGCATTTACAAAAAGTTAGCACCATTTGTGGATTGTACAGGAGAACAAGTCAACAAGAAGCCCAGGCCTCCCTGTGAGCTAGTGCCATGCATGGGAAGCTGGGCAGAGAACCACACATCAGCCTTTTCCCATGAGTCGGCACCATTTGCGGACTATGGGAGAAGAGAACAAAAAGTCAACAAGAAGCCCAACCCTCCCTGCAAGTCAGTGCCATGCGCGGACAGCTGGCGGGAGAAGCAGACACTAGCCTTCTCCCATGAGTCGGTACCATTTGCAGACTGTGGGGGAAGAGAACAAGAAGTCAACAAGAAGCCCAGCCCTCCCTACAAGTCGGTGACATGCATGGGAAGCTGGGGGGAGAAGCAGACACCAGCATTTCCCATGAGTTGGCACCATTTACAGACTGTAGGGGAAGAGCACACAAGGTCAACAAGAAGCCCAGCCCTCCCTGTGAGTCAGTACCATGCACGGGCAGCTGGGGAGAGAACCAGATGCCAGCCTTTTCCCCTGAGTCAGTGCCATTCATGGGCTGCAGGGGAGGAGAACAAGTCAACAAGAAGCAAGCTCTCCCTGTGAATCAGTGCCATGTGCAGGCTGCTAGGGGGAGAACCAGATGCCAGCCCCTTCTAGAGTGCAGGCTGGGAGACAAGAAGAGCCAGCCCCGCCCCCCCCGCAAGTGATCGGCTGATCTGGCATAACAAAGGCTATTGAGGTAAAACACAACTTAATGCTTGTAGTGTTTAGCATATCACTGACTTTGCAGGCCTAAAGTCGGTAGTCTGATCATCTATTCAGAGGATAACAATATGCAATGTAGTATCTATGGAGAATGTCCTTCAGAAGGTGGTAGCTAGTGTTAATTCCCTATTATCTTGTTTTGAAGTCCTGTATCATTTTCATTGTTTTGTTGAGTTGGGTTTTATTCTGTTTTGTCTTGTTTGATTTTATTATACCCGAAGGCATGGTCAGCCATTTAAAAAATAACAAGATATATTATGTTAGCCATTTTGGATTTACTATTATATTGTTTTGAATTCCTTTATTGTGTAAATTGTTTTGTTTTTATTAGTTCTATTCTGTTATGCTTTGCTTGATGTTTTACTATGTCTGAAAGTATGGGAAGCTATTTTGAAGACAACAAGAAGCATAATGGTAACCATTGTTGATTTCCTATTATCTTGTTTTGAAATCCCGTGTCACTTGCACTGTTTTGTTTTGACTGACTTTATTTTATTTTATTTTGCTTGGTCTTATTCTCTTTAAAATAAGAATTACCAAAAAAAGTTACACTAAGAAATTATATCAGTGGATACCTAGCAGTTAGGAAATGCCATTGACAGTAAAGAAGATGGTCTCTGGGGTGATAGAAGCATTTTGGGATCATTCTTATGTATTGGTATGCATTTGCTGAAATTTGTTAAGCTTTATATTTCTACAGCTGGGTGGGTATTCTATGTGTAAATTTTCACTCTGTATAGTTTTTAAAAAATGTTTGGACATCACAGTGTTGGGAAAGCCTCCCTGTCCTTTTCCTCTCCTGCCTATAATTTACCCCGGGATTCAGAGGTGACATTGGTGGAGGTGGTCTGAGGATTTTGTTTTGGTTGGGGTTTAGTTTGAAACAACATGTGTGCATTAGCCCCAGTTTGTCAGTCTGGGGCCACATGTAGCTTGGCTGGTTCTGCGCAGGGTCTCACACAGCTACTGTTAAAGTGCTGGGCAGCTGGGGGAGGTTTTCATTAAAGGACAAGTGGAGAAGCATCTGCTTCCGAGTTCACACAGGTCATTGGCAACATTCATTCAGACCCGTACGTAGCGGGAGAGCTATGTGCTGGTCCAAGCCTAGCAGCTGCCCTCAACTCTCCAAGGATACTTACTGTTTCTCAAGATGCCTCACATTTCTGGCCCCTGCCAGCACTTCCAGCAGAGCTGGTTCCTTCATCCAACCAACCAGGCAAGGCTGAAGAGCCGAAGTCTTGCATAAAGCAGTGGAGGTGATGAATTGGAGTCCTAGTCGTGATGCCCCATCACTTTGCCATATTCTAGTGGTGAAAACCAAGTCAGAGGACCTGGCCAGGGACAGAGGAGAGGGATGGATTGCATAAAGCTGTGAACAGGCATCAATGAAGAATGCTGTATTGTCTGTGCACCACAGCCTGGGTAAGGTGAAGTCGTGCTTGCTGGTTACGCTAGGAGAGAAGTTCAGGACACATTGAAAGTGGGTGGAAAGTAGTGTAAGTAGGAACTGGGACAGGCAGGAAAGGATACAGTTCAAGCTAGATGCAGCATTGTGGCACTTTCCTGGAGAGACACTCACTTTCTCTGGAGTAGAAGCTCAACCCTGGTCTTTTTTAAAAAATGATAATTGCCGGCGTGGGGGGTGGGGTGGGGGGGCAGGCTATGCACCTATATAAATAAAGCAAAGAGTATAAGTTTCACATTCTTCCTCTCACTTCTCAGATGTATACGATTTATGTTTGCATGTCTCATCCCTGATGCTACAGTTTTTACATACCCACATAGTTTTTTTTTAAAAAAAAATAGGATCTGACTGTAAGACCTGTTTTGCATCTTGTTGAATTATTTCTCTCTAGAGCCTTTGTTCTTCCCATTTTGTTTTTCTCCAATCCTTTCTTTTTCTGATAATAATATTCTTGTTCCTCTTTGAACACAGGTCTGGCCCCAAATCATTTTTCTCACACCTGGAGTGTGAGTGGGTCACGTTGGTTCCAATGCTTTCTGCTTCTCTGTATGCAGTCTGGAGCATCCTTTGTTTGAGACACATCTCCAGGTGGAGGAACCAGAAATGCCAGCCAACAGGCAATGTCATATTTGTCTCCTATAGAGGCTGGATTAGATATTTTGGAGGTGTTTTATTTCTGTACCAGGACCAGTGCCAGTTCTTCAAGAGCTCATGGCTGTATTTTTCTTTCTTCCCCCTTTGGCTTTGTCTTCTTATTTAATTTTCAGAAAGTTTTCCCTCATTTCTGAAATCACTGTTGGAGACTCTCAAGATTTTCTCATGTAATTCTAGCAACATCTTTTGACTGCTCAAGCTTTGGGGGGAACCGCATTGGCATAGTGAACTTGTAGAAACTTTCCATCTTATTCTAGGTGGTTTTATTACTTTCCTCCATTCCATGGGGTACAGGGGGAGGACCCAAGTAAGCATACTTTATGTAGGAGGCTTTTCTCCTTTTTCCAGCCCTGAGGCACAACTGAGCTACAGCTCTATCACAATGGACCAGACATTGGGCCTCCAGAAAGCAAGATGAACATATATTCACTTTAATGCTAGCTGAAGTCTGTGTATCTTATTCTGAGTTAAAGATGGAGCTAAATGCATTAAAGCTGCTATAAATAAACTCCTCTGGGACCAGCATATTCAGTTCTAAACCTAAGTGACTTCCAGTCTCATGTAGTAAACCAGTGTGAACTGAGTCCCTGACACTCAGGGCTCGAGTCCAGGACCCTTCCATGTGACTGAGGTACCTTCAATACTCTGCCAGGTGGCAACGAAGAGATACTCGCTCAGGTTTTCAGGCCCTTGTTAAAGTTAATCATCTGCTCCTCTCTGTCATCTGTCTGTTGGCCAAAATGAAAAATGGGATGTGTCACTTTGGTTGGCACTAGAGAGGCACCTGTATGGAGAGAAGTTTCTTAATTAATCTTCATGGAGTGGATGTCAGTCATGGCCATGCATTGGATCATTTTGAAGTGGGAGCTGTCTTTTCACCTTTGTAGGTGGTCCTCTGAGGTCAGGCTCCAACAAGAGTGATGGGAGGATCTCTGTTGAGGCTTCTTCGATAATTAATTTCAAATGAGTTTCACTGCGTCTAGGCTTCTAGTCCTAGTACTATTAAAGGAGCATGTTCAGTGTCTTTATCAAAAGTCATTGCCCTTCTTTTCTAGCTTCTTCTTGAAATGTGCAAAAACTGTAGGATTATGAACTAATGACAATTTGAGATAAGAATTCCAGGATATGTAATGACACTATTTATGACCTTTTAAGATTCCACAAGAGTTTCTAGGGCTGTGGGGAAAAAGGAACCCTTCTCCACTGTTGGTGGGAGTGTAGACTGGTGCAACCACTATGGAAATCAGTATGGAGTTTCCTCAAAAAGCTAGGATTGGAAATCCCTTTCAATCCAGCTATTTCCCTTCTGGGTACTTTTCCAGAAAAATTGAAAGCGTCATGTCACAATGATATATGTGCACTCATGTTTATAGCAGCACAATTTGTATTAGCTAAATCTTGGTAACAACCAAAATGCCCATCAGCCACAGAATGGATGAAAAAGATGTGGTATTTTTGTACAATGGAATAGTACCCAGCTATAAAAAAGGATGATCTTGAGGCTTTTATAGGTAAATGGAGGCAACTTGAGACTATACTCATAAGTGAAATAAATCAGACTCACATTTGTAAATATTGTATTGTCTTCCTAGTATAAAAAATAAATAACAATTTAAAAAACTGAAAGAGTAATAAGATCCCAAATGCACAATAGATGTTGTAATAAGGAAAGGGAAAGAAAGTGTTCAAAATAAAGAACAGCTGGGATAGGGGAAAGAAGAAATGGAAGAAAGGAAAAGATTATATGTTTGTAGATATACATGTATAACTGTATGAATGCGTAAGTATGCAAGATAGATAGCTATACTACTAATTCTGTGTTAGTTCATCAGAAGGAATCATTTGTGTTGTCCTTGTTTGATTGTCTGATCATTTTTTATGCCTAGATTTCATAACTTGGACAGCTACTTCTAAGATAACAATATGTAATATATTGATGAGTATTGATTCCTTACTGTTTTTTTTAAAATTCTGTATTCTACCTTTTTTTTCTGTTTTGCTTTTTTAAAATAAAAAAAAGATTCCACAAGAATCTCTCAGACAAGAGAATAATTAATTTATTCTTCTCCCTCCTCAATAGTATTCCTTTGCTCCTTCTTAATTAGTCCAGTTACTAATTGATTTTGGTTAAAGATACTCTGTTTGTCAAATTGTATCTTTATTTCACATTCTAATTACTTGGCAGATATACAGGGAATTCAGATAAATAATTCCAAGCTAGTCTTCTTAAAAATTAGCTTTTCTTGAAGGCCATACTCATAAGTGAAATAAATCAAACTCACATGTGTAAATACCGTATTGTCTCTCTAGTGTAAGAAACTGAAAGAATAAATAAGATACAAAATCTTCTGTAAGTATGGTGAAAGGGTAAGAAACTGCTCAAAGAGGAAAAAATAACTCAAATAGGGAAAAGGAGAAAAGAAGGTAGAGAAAAGAAAAAAGATATAAATTTGCATATATATACTTAAGATTACTACGATGATTGTACTACTAATTGTATTAGTTTTTGGAACAAAGCAGTTGACATTTGTAGGATTAGATCAATTTTGCATGTCTATATCTGGTAATTCGAGTAACATTTTTGAAGATAACTATGCAAAATAACAAAATTTTGTTATTTTGTTTTGAAAACCTACATTGTTATTGTTTTGGGCTCTTTGTTATTGCTAGTTGTCTCTTTTGTTTCTTGTTTTTCTTATACTTTGTTTTGTTTTGTTTTTCCCTCTAAAATAGAAAGGATAGATGTACATGTATAGGCTTGTATATGCCTAGAACTTCTCCTAAAGAGTTTACAAGAATTGATTTTATTATGTGTGTATTGGTTGGATCCTGTGACCCCCTAAGGACTCATGTAATTTTGATGGGGCTGAGTCTGGTGTTCCTGATTGGTTTGTTGTCTAGCGCTGGGGTTGTTGATGTGAGTGCTGCACCCACCCAGGGGTGATGCCGACATATAGAGTAAGGGTGGCAGGAATGCATCTTCTGCTCTCTTTCTTTATCTCTGTCTCTTACTGGTTCACCTTGCTGTTTGGCAGCTGCCATGAATGGCTGTCCTGCCATGCCACACTGCCTTGGAGCCAGCTGAGTGTGGACTGGAACCCCCCGAGAATTGTAATAAATAAACTTTCCCTTCCCTAGTTTTGGGCGTCACGTATTCTGTCTCAGCCACGAGTGAAAGTAACCAAGACAGAATTTGGTACCAGTGGAGTGGGGTCGTTCCAGTGACTAAACCTGACCATGTATTTCAAGAGCCTTTGAAAGGGCTTGTTGGAAGAATTTGGAAAGGTTTGGAGATGTCACCTGAAAGAGTGGCCCTGGGACATCTTAGGCTGTTCTGTATGGGAGATTCTGGTCAGAGCTCAGAAGACCAGTAAGCTGTTAAAAAGCCTGCCAGTAAAGACCAGGCTCAGAAGGTTTCTGCTGGAAAGAAGGACTACATTGGGTGTTAGACTCCACACGATGTGTGTTACAGCTTGGCAGAAAGTTTGTCTGCATTCTGCCTGTGCTCTGAGACTTTGCCTGAGACTGAGATTAAGGGTGATTGTCTGATTAATCTGGTGAAAGAAATTTCAAGGCAGCTGAATGTTGAAATGGTGATGTGGCTGTTGTTGCGGGTATTTAGTGAGATTTTTGTTGTGAATCAAGAGCAAGGAGCCCAGCATGGTGGTTTAAAATGTTGTGAGTTTGGCCAGAAAGCTGTGGACTGTAAAGATAGAGCTGACGGCGCAAGGCCGACCTGAGCTACATAGTGGAACCCTGCCTCAAAAAACCAGGGCTGGGAGTTTGGCTCAGTGGCTTAAGCGCCTGCCCTGGCAGGCGCAAGGCTGTGAGTTCGATCCCCGGTGCCGCAAAAAAAAATAAATAAATAAATAAAAAAAATAAATAAAGACAGAGCTGAGACCTCAATTGTTGAGAAGGAACAGAGAAATAAAAAAGATGGCCTGGGAGCATCCCAGGAAGCAGCAAGCCTCCACTCTTTGCAGCCTCAGGTCTTCAAAAGTGAAAGAGTTTAACTCAGAGGAAAAAGCCACAGAGTGCCATGTTCTGGAGTGGTGATGGTGGCCACAGGAGGCTTCAAAATGGCGGTGGCCACAGCAGGTTTCAAAATGGTGGCGGCCACACCAGATTCCAGAATGGCAGTGGCATAGAGAAGCTGTTCCTCACACTCAGGTTCAGAGAGCTCAGAAATCCGGGCACTTGACCCCTACAGCCAAGAGAGAGGAAAGCCTGGCTACTGCTCTAGCTGGCAGCAGACCTTGGTGGCATCCACATGGAGCTGGTTTTAAGCACAAGGAAAATGTGCAGCTTCTGCCCTGATGGCAGAGGGCAGTATGTAAAGATGTAAGGGTGAAGCTAAGAGTACAGTGGAAAATCCAAAGGTTTGAAAAAGCCATAAACGTGGATCTTCCAAGAAAAGCTGTGAGAGCCAAGCAGAGTGGGCTTAAGAGAGAAGCTTTGGAGCTTAAAACCCCTGGAAGTGCTGTGGGGGTGGAATCACTCAAGTCTTTTGGAGCTTGCAATGAGATTGCTTCAGATGCTGAGCATAGAAATTCAGGACTTAATGTTTGCCCTGCTGAATTTTGAACTTGCTTTGGTTCCAATGCTTTGTATTCCCATTTGTAACTTTTGGAATGGTAAAGTTTATCTTGTGCCTTTATTTGTTAAAAGTGCTTAACCTCATTTTCATTTGTACAGGGGGTTACAAATAAGAGTTTGCCATAGATCTTGGAGGAGATTTGGAACTTGGACTTTTCAGCAATGCTGAAACTGTTATTACTTTGGCAACTGTTGGAGTTGGACTAAATGCCTTTTGTATAAAGGATATATGTGAGTCCTTGGTGGGTCAGGGGTGGAATGTATTGGTTGGATCCTGTGACCCTCCCAAGGACTCATGTAATTTGGATGGGGCTTAGTCTGGTATTCCTGACTGGTTTGTTGTTTAGTGCTGGAATTGGTGATGCAAGTGCTGCACCCACCCAGGAGTGGAGCCAACATGCAGAGTAAGGGCGGGAGGAGTGCATCTTCTGCTGTCTTTCTTTCACTCTCTCTCGCCTTGCTGTTTGGCAGCCACCTTGAATGGCTGCCCTGCCATGCCATGCTGCCTTGGATGAGTATGGATTGGAAACCCCTGAGAACTGTAAGAAATAAACCTTGCCTTCCCTAATTTTGGGCATCATGTATTCTGTCTCAGCCATGAGTAAAAGTAACTAACACAGTGTGTGATGGTATGAACAACTACATTGAAGAAAACAAGGCATCTTCATAGCTATTGCTGATTTCCTGTCATCTTGTTTGAAATCCAATAATGTCTTTATTCTTTGCTTTGATTGGTTTTAGTTTGTTTTCTATTATATGATTCTAATATGTGTGAAAGTATGGACAGATATTTTGAAGAGAACAAGAGACATTGTTTTAGTCATTATTCATTCCCTATTGTCTGGTTTTGAAGGCCTGTAAGGCTCTCATTCTTTTCTTTTGATTGGTTTTATACTATTTTGGTTTGTTTGAATTCATTGTGTGTGAAGGTATGGACAACTATTTTGAAGAAACAGGAGACATTATGGTAGCCAATGTTGATTTCCTGTTGTCTTGTTTTGAAATCCCATGTTACTTGCATTGTTTTGCTCTGATCTGCTTTGTTCTGTTTTGTTCTGTTCTGTTTTGTTTTGTTTTGTTCTCTTTTTTAGAAAAGTTAGCTTTTCTCAGACCCAAAAGACTTAAAATCACTTGATCATTTATTTACTAAGTGCTCCTGTGAAATTTTCTGTTTGCTCCCTGAGGGAAGCGACAATATTTTATTCACTTTAAATCCTAGAGACAACTGTAGACTTATCTTGAGCCTGGCATTGCAGAATTAACTTGACAATGAGAGTTAAAAAAACTTATTTCAGTTATAATTCCAAGTGACAGTGTAAGCTGTCGGTGTAGTCCCGTCCTCTCTGCTACATTCCCACTCTAGACACCTAGTTCAGGGCAAGGAGACAGGGTGTTGCTCTCAGTGAATTGCATGGTCCAGGTGCCACACTGGTATCCTGATTGGCAAGACCATTTTCCTGTTGAAATCACCAAATAGATCAAGCCTTTATGGATAGTTTTCATCTCCTGATACAACACGTATCTGGAGCCTGAAGCTGTATTTTGTTTAGACGATGTTTTTAGAAAGCATTAGTAGCCAGCTTCATTTTAAAAATCTCTTGTAAAATCTTGGGAAATCAAACACATTCTTCTTGGAAAGAAGTGTGAGGAGTTGAGTCGCTCTCAGCTTCTTGGATGGAGGATGCATATTCTAGTCAGCTGCAGCCCTAGCCAGCCCATTACACTGTGTGCTCTATTCCTGATCCTGTTGGGATTTGCCTTGGTGACCCCTGAATGCTGCATCTCAGAATTTCTTTGTGGCAGGTTTCCTCTTCTGTCACACTTTAAGGATAATACTGAATCCGCTGAGCATCCAGGATGTTAGTTACTAAAGTTGTTATGCTTAGATATGCAACTTGTCTTTTAAATTATGTGAGCAGCTTGGGTTTCTTTCCCATTGTCTGGTCCGGGGGATCAGGACTGCTTTGCTTCTGTGGATATTATAGCACAGAGAAATGGACGAGATCCTCCCAGCAAAGAGTGGGGATGTAGTTTCTACATAGAGAGTTAGAAATGTGATTAACAGCCTCAGTGTTTTGAGCATTCCCCAGGAGATCCCTACAGGTATGGAAAAATGGGCAGACAGCCAGGCAAGGTCTTCCTTTCATGTTTCCATGCCAAGGATCCGGTGTTGCAGTCCTTGACATCTGGAGAGTGGCTTAGAATCCGTGACATGTCATTGTCTTTGCCATCTTGTAGGAAAGAGGAAGACTAAAAGAGCAGTATTCATGATGGATGAAAGCACTGATTGGTATGGAAAAAGAAGAGTAGAAAGGGCTCAAGGAGAACAACTCATTCTAACATTTGCCATGCTGTTGTTGTCAGGAAATATCAAAAAAGCATGTTCCCAGTACCACTTTGTATACCCCCTCCAACATTTGGGCAATGTAGTGGAGAAACTGACATAGACACAGGGACTTGAAACTAGTGTTAAATAGGGTTTGTCCAAACAGGAAGCTACATTGGGACCTGCAGTCAGGTAGCAGGACCTTGATAGCTGCATCACTGTCCTTACTCTGGTTGCTTTGAATAAGGTGTATCCCCACCAAAGCTCAGGTTCAGCCGCTTGTAACAGTGTCAAGAGGTGTTGGCACCTTTAACAGGGAACTCATTTTCTAAGAGAGATTAATGTTTTTCTCATCGTGGAAGTTCCTGCTGTCTCAGAACTAGATTGGTCTTTGAGAGATGTGGTTGTGTTAAAATGAATCCAGGACCTCTCCTTCTGCATTCATGTGTGCCCACTTGCCTCATGCTTACCTCCATGAGGACCTCACCAGAAGCTGAACAGAAGCCAGCATACGCTGTTGGGCTTGCGATACCATGAGCTAAAATAATTCCCTTTCTTTATAAATTAACTGGTCTCGAGTGTTCTGTTATAAAAACAAAAACTGCCCAAGATGTATGCTGTGTCAAGCAAGCACAAAGTAACACAGGTATAGCATTTATCCTTCACAGAAGTAAATCCACTCTGCTGATGTTCGCTGGACTGAGTCATATGTATCAGAGCCAACTGGTTGTCTGCTGGGGCAGCTGGACTCCCAGGCTCTTCTCACCGTGTTTCAGTCTGCTGGAAGACAGGCCTTGCGTGATTTCTCAGCAATGGTCGAGGCACGAAAGAGGAGTCAGTCCACCTGTGTATGTGCCAGTTGAGCTTCTGTTTATGTCATGTTCCCCATGAGGACAATTACATGGCTGAATGCACACTCCGACTGGAGGGTACTTGCAAATTAATTCTCACCAAACTCCTGTTGACTCGAGTCACTGAGATCTTTGCAGTTGTACCACAGCATAATTCAGGGTACCTTGACTGAAAATAAACTTTATGGTTTCAGTCACAGTTGGTGTAAAAATTTTTAAAGTGACTAATACTTCTTGGTATAAATGAATAAGATTTTGCATTAAATTGAATATATATTATATATATATTACAAAGGACTCATATTAAAGGAATACTTATGATCTATCTACTATCTTAAACTTTGACTCTTATATGTGGAGTATGTTTTTTCTGAGTTCTGAAACACAGGTTGAGTTATAGTAAAGGAAGTGGTCAAAATCTTATCCTCGTACTTTTCCAACACATTTGCAATCCCATAGAAAACTATTCAGGGACAGATTTGTGTGCTTCCTAAATATAATACATATCAATATTTAATCTATAGATGTGTTTAGGAAGGTCTGCATAATCCTTTTGTGCACAGTGTCTGTTGAGTAATTTGTTTTTATTATTTGGCTGTCAGTTATGTTCAGCTTGTCTTACACTGCACAGGTATATATGCTGAGCATCCAGGAGCCTTTCCGAAGCAGAACCATTTTCTCCAACATCCAAAGATGACATTCTTTGTGTATAAAGTTACTAGCAGATGCGCATTACCAGGCTTCTTTTACAAGAATTCCTCAAGGGGATCAAGTGCTATTAATGCAGAAATGAGTTCTCAGAAAGCTGTTTCTGTCTAAATAAAGACAGCAATCCTCCACCTGTGGCCCATGATTGTCTTAATGTTCATGTAAGAATTTCGACAGTTCATTTAGACTCTGTAAAGATTGTTTTATATTGAATGGGCCTCAGGTAAACCCAGACTATGTATCCAGTGTAAGCATCTCTTTAGTAAAACAGCTGCCATTTGAATACAGATGAAAATGCCAGTTAAACACAGATAACCATCACAGACTAATATGAAATTAGTACAAATTCCTCACCTTTACCAATTTAAGTATTTTCTCTGCACTAGAGGTACACGTTGTAGTCCAAATCCTCAAGTTCCAAATGGCTCGCTTGCTTTAAAATGTCTTTCTCTCTCTTTAGCTCAGTTGTCCACTCAGATTCCTATCTCGGGATCTTGCCTGCTCTGTTTTTTGTCAGCTACACAGCACTGTTACATCTTTCAGAAATTTCTTGAGATCTGAGAATGTCTGTGCCAGAGAAATCTTCTATTCAGCTCATGTCTCTGTTGACTGGTGGCTTCAGTGAGTGACAGAAAACAGAAAATGGGCTGCCATTGCAGGGGATGACACAGAACACAGCTGCGCAGTCTGGCCCTGGGGAGCTCACCCATGCATGTCGCCACACAGCGACTTTCTGCCGTTGGATATTTCCAAACACACCTCATAAAAGCAAATAAGAGTTTCATCCACAGTTAGCCAAAGGCACCTTAAGATTGGCTAAATTCACTTTCAGTAATCAAATAGTGAATGAAAAATTAGTTTTCAGTGGATACTAATACAATCTTACACACACAAACACACACGTATATACACACACACTGTAAGACACAACATTTAAGAAATTTAGGCAAAGCCTCCAAAATCAGCAAAAACAGATTTCGACAAAGCACCAGACTTCTGTTATTAAAGGGTGAGACTGGGCCAAAGAGAGAAACTGCCTCTAGGGAGTTGATTAAATTTACACTCTGGTGCATTGTATTCATTTCATGCTCACCTTTATAATTTCTAGCTTTGTAAAGAACTAATTAAATTTCTTAGATAAGTCAAGTTAGTATGATTAAACAAATAATTTCATTTTGGAAAGCAGCTCATGGGATATCCACCCATCCCTGTGGCAGTGTTTTAAATAGATTGCAATAAGAGAGAAGAGAACTGAGGAAATGTATTTTGAGGTTCCTTTTACTCTTCTAGTCCTTCAAATATTCCTTTTATCTTGGCCTTTCTCTCTCTCTTCACTATATCTTCCTAGGAATGTTATCCCTTCCTTATTTTCTTGTGGCTAAATGCTGAAAATTTGCAAAAGTATGGCTGAACAATCCATTCATGTATACTTTCTTTCATTAAACTATTCATGACTTGTGAACCTATGGAATTCTACACTCCCATTACTAATGTGGTGTTGTGGTTTATGTTCCTGTGGCCCCATCAAGTCTCATGTAATCATGGAATGGATGCGGTTGAGTCTAGCATTCATGATTGGTTTGATGTCTAGCGCTGAGACTGACAATATGAGTGTTGCCACCCACCCAGGGGTGGAGCTGACATACAGTGTAAGGGCAGAAAGAAGGCTTGTCTTCCCTCTCTTGCCGGTTAGCACCTTGCTGTTTTGTGGCCACCATGAATGGCTCTCCCCCCTGCCACAGCACACTGCCTTGGAATCAGCTGAGTATGGACTGAAACCTCCAAGAACTGTAAGAAATAAACCTTTCCTTCCCTAATTTTGGATGTCAGGTGTTTTGTCTCAGCAACAAGAAAAAAGTAACCAAGACAGAATTTGGTACCAGTGGAGTGGGGTCATTGCTGTGACTAAACCTGACCATGTGGTCCAAGAACTTTTGGGAATGGCTTGTGGGAAGAGTTTGGAAAGGTTCAGAGATGTCGCCTGAAAGAGTGGCGCTGTGATCACATTCATTCATGCTGTGTGTTACTGCTTTTGTGCACTCCTGTGCTGTACTGGGTAGCAGCAGAAATGATCTTATTATCCACATGTCCAAAACAAATATACTCGCTGGCCTTGGCTTAAACCAACAAGTGGACAGTATCACTCTATCAATGCTAAGTATTTTTAAATAAATTACAGAAGTTCACAAAATGTATAAAGCCTTTATAGTAGATGTGGCAAATGTTTAACTCAGCCAAGAAAAGTTAAATTTTTGTAGATTATTTAATGCCAAAACCTCTGTGTTAAGTGATTAAAAACAATGTAAGTATAAGATTACTCTTCATCTGTTCATGATTATATAATACTATGAATGTTGTGGAAACAGTGGAGCAGTTTAAGGGATTATATATAACAGTAGCTTTATTTGTAGCCTAACAATTCTAAAGAAACTTGCATTCATGTTGAAATAACAATACTACAGAATATGGGCTATCAAACATACCAAAGCTAAGTAAGAGGAAGCTTGAGTTGTGTTCATTAGTGAAGTAAATATGAATGTGCCATTGTTATGAAAATATTCTATTTCTCCTCAAGAAATAGAAATGCATTGTTATAATGCATAAATAGGAAAACATCTCTGAATAGCTTGTTATATATCTATGCCTCTATAGCAGAAAAAAAGGAAAATGGGAGAATGTTCTGTCCCTAGCTCTTAATGATTCCATAGAGAATAATTCAACTCTTGAGCTTCAATGGAATGAGAAGTAATAAACCAATCCGTAGATCACAGAGCTGTCAAGACAAAAAAAGTTCTCCCCTCATTGCTCACTGCTGAATAATAGATCAGATAGATTATGATAGGGTATTAATTTCCTCTATGACCTGTTGTTAGTTATTTGTCTTAACCAATAAACAATATAACATGATATGACAGAAAATGGCATTTTAATAACTGTATAAACCATTTTCTTTCATTGTGTGATTCTCTGTTTTTCAGGCTTTTTACTATTACAGTATCACCTTTATTGGTGAAGGCCATATTCTGTGACCCTGAGTAGATCTTTATAACTATGAACAGAATCAAATGGTTTATGTACTGTGTTTTTTCCTGTATACCCTGTAGCATTGTCGCATATTATCAGAATTAATCTGTGCTTCTATGTTTTACGCCCTGGTGCCTTCTTTGTTATCATTACTTTTGTATGTGGATAAATTATTGAGTAAGATTTACTTGAACACAAGTATCGTGATGCTGTGCAAGATAATCCGATAACCATGAGGGCTACTAAGTGACACATGGATGGGTAACATATACAGTGTGAATACGCTGGCAACAGGATTATTCATGTTCTGGGCGGGATGGAACAGGACAGCATGTGGTTTTATCACGCCACTCAGAAAGAGTGTCACTCAGAAAGAGTGTCACTTAAAACTTATAAATTGTTTATGCCTGGCATTTCCCATTTATTATTTTCTGATCATGGTCAACCATGGGTAACCAAAAATACCAAAAGAAAAAGAGAGCACTATTCTGTAGCCAGCTCTGATCCTTGATGGAAGGTAGTAGTTTTCTATCTCATACTTCAGTTTGGTCTCTTATTCTGCAACCAGGTAATATTCATTGGTTATAAGCAATATTGTTGAATGATAGATGATGAAAAATAGTCGAATTCTCTGTCCTCTTATATTTGGAGCTTCTCAGATCATCCACTGGTTGTTCTTTTTTAGCAAGCGCTATCTGTTTGCTTTTTGAAAATCTGTGTTTATAATAATGATAAACGAAGGAGGAGAGGAGAGATGCGCAGACTTAGAAGGAATGATAGTTACAGAAATACTGTATGTTTCCTGTTAGATACACCTTGGATCCTCATTGCATCTGCATCCATATTTTGCGCTTGTCTACTTGTTAGAATGGATTTGTCCCTCCAAAGTGAATGCTCAGTATCCTTCCTCTTAGGAACCATGCATAAATGTGCACTGGGCCAGCCGGGGCCAATGAAGCAATGTTCTGCTTTCCTCTCTGTTTCCATACAAATGTCCTTTTTCACTGTCTGCTTAGTTCTGTAGCTTTCAAAAAGTCATACTTTTTCATTTCATTTCATTTATTTATTTATTTATTTAAGTGTCAGGAATCAAACTCAAGACCTTGTGCTTGCCAGGCAGGCACTGTACTGCTAAACTATATCCCTGGCCCTCAAATTCATACTTTTTTTGAGATTTTTGTTTTTTTGTTTGTTTTAATAGCTCTTGCATGCTATGCTAACATACTGTCCAATGTTCCTAACTGCAAGAAAGCTATGATGTGCCTTGTGAAGAGAATATGTGCATGACATAAGCTTTGTTTCATGTGAGGTTATAGAAATGTTGATTGTGAGTTCAATGTTAATAAACCAGCAATGTTGATTAAATAAAATCTCCTTGAACAGATATACACATACAACATGGTTGTATATCCCTCACTTGATGAAGACGCACTGACCAGAGGCTTCTGGAGATGTAACCTTTTATTTTCCCAGGAGCAATGACTCAGTATTTGCTAAATCGGTGTTCCAACTGACTTTGTAGCCCATGACTACAGCAGATAATGAGAATCTACTGGTTTGTGTTCAGGCTGCTATTTAAGTTTATGGGAAATTTACGCCTATGGGAAATAATTCTTTCATTGATTCATCCATCCCTTGATTCACTTGTTACTCATTGAACATTTCTGTGATCAAAAGAAACAAATAATCCTGCCCTCATTTCATTTAAGAGGTGTTGATTTCTAAAGGTCCCTGCCAACCACTTAAACTGTGTCACATCCATTCAACAATCCTAGGAAGCAGATGTTTTATCTCCATCTTAAAGGAAAGTAATCTGTGACTGGCATAATTTAAAGAACATGTCCAAGTTGAAATACAGTATCTTGCAAAACTGAGTTTCAAATTCCATTCACCTGAATTCCCACTGGATGTCTTGGTCCATTTGGGCTGTTATAATACAATATATACTCTGCGGCTTATAAATAATAGACGCTTATTTCTAATGGTTCTGGAGGCTGGAAAATTCAAGATCAAGGTATCAGTAGATTCAGGGTTTGGTGAAAGTCCACTTTCTCATTCAGAGACAGTATTTTCTTGTTTTATCCTCAAAGGGTGGAAGAGGTGAATAAGCTCATTTATCCTCTTCTGTGAGGGCACTAATCTCATTCATGAGGGGTCCTCTCTGATGATGACCTCTTCACCTCTCCTAGGCTCTACTTTCTGTTACCAACACTTCAGGGATTAGGACGTCGACATGCAACTTTTGAAGGATCTTAAACATTCGTTTTATAGCACTAAGTTTTAAAATTCCATACTGTAGGGCTGGGGATTTAGCTCAGCAGTGCAAGCGCAAGGTTGTGAGTTCAATCCTGGGTACAAAAAAAAAAAAAATTCCATACTGTATTATCATTTATTTTTAATTACCAAAAACAATATGCTCAAAATAAGCTTCTTAAAATTCACACAAATGTATTTAAATTCCATGCAGTCAGTGTTAGAGAGCAACAGTTCATCAATTATGTTGTATATTTTGCCTTTAATCGATTATTATACTCTGGAAAGTGGAGCAACTTCATAAGCGTTCTTGATCTTAGGACTATAAATTTACATGGACCGATACAGAATATGAAAATGGACAACCTGCACATTTTCATCTTAGGATTCTACTTTGAAGACGGATGGAGATATTTCTTTTTCTCTTTCAAAATCTTGAAAAAATAGATTCAAGAAGAGGTTTTTATCACACATTTCACAGTTCAACTTTCTAAAACTCTTTTAAAACATTGATATAATTTTCTAAATCACACAGTGGCATATGTTATGCTGGGATCCCTGTCTGACTCTTGGAGTGTTCCATATCTCCAGGATTATTCTCAGACCTTAGGTTTTGTTGTCATCATTTGTTTTATCTCCTGTCCTCTAAGACAAATTCTAATCAATGAAATTTTAGTGTCAATGAAATTGGCAGCCACGGTCATTTCGCTTCTGCCTAACCATGTTGCATTTACCAGTATTTTTCTGTGTTGAATTTTACATCATTATGATTGCTTAAAAATGTAATTCCATCATTTTAAAAATAAATTATTTGGTGGAAATTTTTGAAACAGAGTGATTTAAAAAAAGAGAGAAAACAATAATCTTAATAGTCACACGTTCAGAATTAACTAAGAATGCAATTTATAAATATATTACAACTATGCCTTGAAAATACTATATACTATTACAATGTATGCTTTAATGATTTAATTAAAATGCTGTAAGGATTTAATTATCTTCCATAGAATATATTCATTGTATTTCTCAGCTATTGAACTTTTTGCTTTGTTGTTTTTAGAGACCGGGTCTCTATATGTTACAGGTTGGTCTTCAGTTAGCTATGTGTCCCAGGTTGCCCTTGAACTCATGTTCTTACTATCTCAGCCTCTTGGAATGCTGAGATTACAGGTATATACTACCACATCTGGTTTAGGTAAGCTTTTGGAAACAAAATCTCAACCTTTTTTATTATTAGTTCTATAAACTTTACATTTCAGAGAACCAGTTAAATAAAAATGTTAACAAAAAAATGGAAAAGTTAACAAAAATGTGGAAAACTACTGAACAAATTTAAGAAATGTAGTTAAGAAAGAGTTTCTTACTTTTCTTTATTACAAAATTTAAAAGTTTTCTTAAGAGCAATATGATTTGTATCTGAACTGGTTATTCTTAGGATGAAATCATTTTCAAATCACAGAATTTTTTTTTGTGACTTATCTGTTTGAGGAAACTCTCATTTTCAGTATTCTAAGTACCATTTCATGTGATAATCAGCGAAACATACCATTTTTTAAAGGTCTTTGCTTGTTAGGTTTTTTGTTTTGTTTTGCTTTGGTACTGGGGATCGAACGCACAGCCTCACACCTCGCGGCTGCCAGACAGGTACTTAGGCCGCTGAGCTAAATTCCCGGCTCAAGACCTTTGCTTTATTCACATTCCTTTATTTTTATTTTATAGAGAGTCACTGACGAATTTTAAAAACTCAAAACAATGTAGCTGCCATTATGATAGAAGTCATTATATGTTGTCAAGTAAGTTTTACTTTTACTTCTCACCATGTTTTCTGCTTACTATGCAGAGTCTCATCTGTAAGGAATTACTGATTTCCTGCTGAGCTGTAGTGCATAGAGCTATATTTTATATATTAAGCAGAAGCAGTCAAGCTTTCTCTTTTGGGAAGGGGATATTGCTTAGGGTCGCTGCCGTTCTGAGAGAGTAGAAAGACTTTGCCACCCCGAGTGCTTTTGGTTTTTTCTTTATTTTGTTTTGTTTTTTCTTCTTTACGTTGCTGTAAACATGGAGCAGCTTTCTGGGACCATGCAACTTCCAATAAATTTGCTTTCTTGCATGTTTGTGACATTGTCTGACAGATTTTTTTGTTTTTGTTTGTCATCGTACATTTAAGCTGGTCTGTTACTGCTTAAATGTTTGTGAACTGTTCCATGATTTTGAATCCCTGTGGCAGTGACTTGATATATCCAATTCCATTCTCTTCCAACTACTCTTGACTCTATTTTTTTCTTGACTTTATTTTTATTTTCCCACCAAAGTGCAGCTTTCTTTGACTTTGTCATTTTCACTTAAATCATTTTACAGTTATGACAATTTGAAAGTCTCAAGCTTGGAATGATAATATTTTAAAATTTATACCCATGATTAATTTTTAAGAAATAAGACAGCCTTCTCTATTTTGTTGAGCTAAATAGTCTTTATACTTCTGTGTTGGAAGAAAAATGGTGATTCATTGATGTTGTTCATTTACTATCCTAGATTTAACGCCATGGGTTGTAAATGCCACTGTTACAAAATAGGTTAAACTCGTTATAATGTGCACTATGGAAAAGAGGTGATAGGACCCAGATCCTCACATCATGTTAGAGGAAATCGATTTCATTATTTCAGCTCTCAAGGTAATTTGATGTTACTGATCCCATATTGCTTTATGATGGCACCAACTTTTAGTGCTTCTTCTTGTCAAATGTCACAATATCACCATAATAAAATATAGAAATACTCCTGCTGAATGTGATACCTATTGGGCCATTTCTACAATATAATGACTATTAGCTGCATGGAACTCTGGCAGTGTGTATGTGGGGCAAAAGTAATTTCCAATACTCTCTACAATGGCATTCACAAATTGAATTTTTTACTGAAATGTGACAGTAAGGCATGGATAGCTATGAATTGTTGTTCTGCTTCTAAATGTTGATAGCTATTTAAATGGGAGAAACATTTTAATAAATACATTATAATTATACTGAGATATTACTTAATTTTCAGGCAGTACAACTCAGCAATATATTTGGAGAGAGAAGTGATTTTAATTCTCTTACCTGAATAGAACATTTCATCATTTTTAATATCTACCGTCGTATTCATCCTGAAACATCTATTTAAAATAGCCATGGTCTTCTCCCTTTTACATATAGCAAACAAGTGTCAGGGGATTACAGAGAAATTGAGATGATGAAAATCTCCTATGTAAGAAATGCCGTCTCCTCTGGATCCAAATACAGCATTCATTAATTTTTACGTGGTACTAGAGCTGCCCCATATTATATGTGATAGATAGTACTGCTACTGAAGAATTATAATTTGCCTCAAATGCCATATAACCAAGCAGCAACATGCAGAATAGACCTTGTTGATGGCAACTTCATTGTCAGTTCTGTTCTTTCCAAGACATCTTGGCATCACTTGGCAACAAGTCTTGTTTTGTGGTCCTTCCTGTCTCATTCATCAAATGGATGCCCCTATCTGTGACCAGTGAATACAGAATGGAGTTATTTTCTGCTTCTATTCTCTCTCCTTGGCCCAAGAATTGCTTCATTATTCCAGTCTGTTGATAGTTTTCCTGCCTGCCTCTGCGCCCCTCTTTGCAGCCCTTCAGATGGGGATCCTCTCTGTGCTACGCAAACCACACTGTTGCACACAGTCGTGAGCCCTCTCACAGCCCTCTCAGCAGATTGCTGACTTAGAGGACTGTTTTCCATTAGTCATTTGATATTTTGGTCTTCACTTTTCCTTATTTGGGAAATGGAGATACTTAAATCTCAAGAGCACGAGTGTATTTCTGAAACAGATTTAGATAACACATGTCAGAAGTTTGAAAATTATGAGATGAAATAATTTTAGCAAAGTAGCCTAGAATTGCACAGCCTTACTGCTGACATTGCTGAAGATTCTAACATGATGTCAGTGGAAGGCATGTGCTCACCCAGGACTATTTTCAGGAGCTTTCATTGGATTTTCAGCTCAGTATGCCTTCCTCACATTTTGTTGATAGTCTCAAAGTGCAAGGTTTATTTTTCAGTTGTTCCTTCCACATTGATCCATTCATTCTTCTTAGACTTTTTCCACAGCCACCCTGTGGCTCTGGTATTATTAAAATGAATACCCAAGCCTTGTTTTCTCTAATTCTGCTGAGGAATCTGGAGGGTTTCTGTGTTAATTGTAGTGAGAGGTGTCAAGTGTCTCACAGGAGCAGAGGCAGAGGGATAGGTGGTCCCCTGCCTCAGCTAGGGAGTGGTGGAGGTAGATTTTGGATCTTGGTAGCAGTCACAGTTGAGTCCATGTGCTTCACTCAACCAATGAGAAGGCCCTTCCTGCAGTGGGGTTTATGTGACAGCTACTGAGGGCTGCTTGAGGAGGATGGTCATATGATTAGATTCCTGTTACAGGACAGTCACTCTGGCACTAGCATAAGGAACAAATCCCACACAATCAGTGTATGTTTGAGAAACCAATTAGGAGCTTATTGGAATATCTCCAGCGAGAAAAACTGACACTAAATTAAATGAGATAAATGACAATGGAAATGGAAAGGTCAGATGAATTTAAAAGAAAATTTGAAGGTGAAATGGGCTGAATCTCATTAAAGTAGATATAAAGGGCACGTGAGAGAGTGATCCCAGGATGACACATGTGTGGGAGGAATGAGAAATGAAATGTACCATTTTCTTGCCTTTTAGACCACATTTTCTGTTTATTTCTGTATTAGAAAGATAAAAATATATATGTGTGTATAGTATATATAATATTTTATGTATGATTTATACATGCTCATGTAGTATTTATATATAAATATAAATCTACGTTGTAGCAAGTAGAAGACCATTATGATAGTCATAGTAGTTCGCATATGATCTAATACTTCGCAGATCAAAGAGCTCAGGTACTTTTTGTATTTGTCGTATGAAATTCATGATAAACGAGCCTGTGTACCACCTCTAGGTATGATATGAAAGCTACTGTTTTTCTATCATTTTTTAAAATGTTGAACCAGTTTGGGCTGAATATAGGTTAACTCTCCTCTACCTGACCACCTTCATTCCTCTTCCCAGGAACTTCACACATATACTTCATCTGCTGCCCTCATTTTAATTTCTGATAGCAGATATAGATGCAATATCTTACAGTCTGTATCACATTGAGATTCCTGTATGCTCTCAAGTTTCTGTGATAAACTACTGTTAAAAAATAATAATCCACTTCATTAAACCTTAGGAATTGATGGTTTCAGACTACAAAATAGCAATTGGTTAGTTTCCACTATTTAAGGAGGTAAAGAAAAGAAATTATAAAACCTTAGTACAGTAATGATTTCTTGAGGATGATTAATAGGTAGAACGGAGAGGACACATTTCTCTATTTCTGTTTGTTTGACTATTGCTAGTGGAAAATCTAACTGGAAATTCAAAGAATTTCAGAACTGGAAAAAAATATCTTTCTGGCTTAAAGCAGTTGAAATAGGAATTTAATTTATTTACATAAAAACTTTGAGAAGTTTGGGTGCAGTGGCTTAACGAAGAGATTGGCTAAGCATGTAGTAAGTATTATAGGGATGATCAACACAGTACATGACAGAAGAGTACGGAGTGCAGTAGAAACCTACTGTAGTACTTTTATGATACTCCCCAACGTCAAACCATTTCATAGCCCATTTTGTGCTTTGGCTTGGTGTTTAATATCGATGGAATTCCCTGAACTGTTTTTTGTTTTGTTTTGGTTTGGTTTGGTTTTTTGATCTTACTGTGGTTTGTAGTAGGGGTTATCCTCAACCTTCATTTGATTCTTCTCTTTAACTGTCTTAATAGCAAAGTCAAGTTGTGAACTGTACTGAGTTTGATAGCCGCTCCTCCTGGTCCCACTGTCAGTGTAGCTGATGTCATTTTGATTTGGAAGGGGACTTTCTGCAAAGAAAATTAAAAGCCGTGCTTCTGTCTGTCTAGTAATTACTTTGTTGTTTGAAGGACTGTCTCTAAGATCACAGATTCTCTCTAAATCTTGGATCCATGAAATCAGCTCATTCCCTGGGCATGTGCTTCCCTAGGAGCTGAGCCCAGGTCAGTGGGAAACAGGCAAGCAAGCAAAGCCCCATACCAAACAAAGGCACAGCTATGAAACCTTCTAACGTATTACTCCTTTGTGTACATAGTACGTATTTGTTACTCACTTATTTACTTTTAATTTGTTATATTTAGGCAAGGGTCACAGGACTGGCACAGCTACCAGAAGCTCCAAATGGAAAGGATCTCTTAAGTGTTCCCAGAGACTGTTACATCAGTATACATCCTTGAAAGTTTAATGACCCCCCAAGCCCACTCCACTACATTAGTTCATATTATAAAGCTTGTATTTTAGCTTCTTAATTGAAGCTATGTAGGATATTTTTCTCTCCATTCAAAACATTGTGTTAAGGACACCCAGTGTTTATGGGAAAGTCACTTAGAAAGACAAGTAGTATGAGTTTGATCCACTATGGCTAAAGCATTGTCTGTCAGTGGGGGCTTATGAAGGTGATTTAAACTCAAAGGCTCTCAGTTCTGTTCTTTTCCCAGAGAAACGTACGCTGCATTATTTCCACACATACCCACCACGTAGAACTCTAATTCACACTTTTGTTAGCATCTGGGCGGTAAAGTATGTGCAGTAGCTTGACCATGACTATGTGGTAATCTAATATATGCTTTACTATACTTGATTTCATTCTGGGTAAATATAGTGTGGAAAAATATATGTTTTAAACAAAAAAAAAATGAAAATTGTATTGAATCTTTCACCCCAGTTTAAAATAATCAGTTTGGTGAATGAAACATCACCTTTTTAAATGTTCTCTCATTAAATATGTTTAGCTATATTTTTTTCTATTGAAGCAATCTGCTAAAACCTAATCATGGCTGTCTCTGTCGACTAAAAGTGGATGGACATCATAATAGTGTATTATTAGATCTATACTCTTTTTATTCTTTTCCCTGAAGCTATAGAATCCTACCACTTTTACTGTCGTGACATTTTAGAACTGTTGAGAGCTGAGAGTTTATTTCTCTGAACCTTACATGTGACAGTGAGGAAATGGAGACATTGCAGGACATGGTGACTCCAGGCTTTGACCTGAGTTTGTCACTCAATCATTGTGAGCAAAACACAGTGTCAGGCTGCCCGGAGCTCTGTAGATTGTTTCTCCATGGGGCTTCTGCAGAGAATTTCAGTTTATTCTATGGGATTCCAAGTGTCTTTTTAAAAGAGATTAGAAACTCGCTTTCCAGTGCACATTTGGCTTCAATTTAAAGTGTAAAATGTTACGCATCCATTCTCTGAGCACTTTATAAAGAGCAATCTTGTAGATGTAAGATGAGGAAAGTTAATAAATAGCAAAGTCCTGTGTAATGCAAGGACAACAGTTACAGGGCCATTAAGTTATTTAATGAATCATAAAAATATATTAATTTGGATTTTGAAATAAAAATATTGTCTTTATATTGTATTTTATTGATGATTTTGTTATGAATTTTGAACTGCGATTTAAATATGTGGTTTAAGAGAAAGTAAATGTTAGGAACAGATGAAACTCATTTGTTTTCTACTGTGTTTGAAAAGTAGCATATGCAATGCTGAGAATACTTAAAATTCTTCCAGTGAAATTTTTATCACTTCACTGGAATTTACATTTTGGGTGAGCACTTAGTAATCTATTTAATGCTCTGATTTATAAAGAATATGAGATTATAATGTAAGTCTTCACAATGTGTCTCTGGATTTCTAAGTAAAAGTTAGGATATGTTAAAAACTAGTGAGAGCGATAAACCTTAGGTACGTAACAGACTCGCCTGCAAACTGAACCACTAGAAAACATAGGAAATGTTACAAATCCATGCACAATGGACTGGAAGAGAAGTGATGTGGAAAATGTGATTTACATTTTGTTTTGGGGCTATGAGAGCTCCTGGCACACTGGGCACTCTCTGGGTTCAATGCGGACCCCTCAGTGTCTGTCCAGGAACCCTGGTCATGCATTCTTCCTGGAGGTCTTCCAGTCTTGGGAAGCACGCTTCTGAGGGAAACAGCGAGACCCCCGCCCCATCGGCTCCTCTTGGTTTTGCTCTGACCCGTGCTCCCAGGATGTATGATTGCAGCACCCTCACTGGGAACAGGTCCAATTGACCGTGAACTGAATTACCCCAAAACTTGGAGCCAGAATTCACCTGTGGTCTTTGTAAGTTGATAATCTCACATGTTTGTTACAATGAGGGCGAATTGACCAACATACTGACTCTGATTAAAACTACGGTCTCCTTTTATGTTCGCCTTTCATAGATCAGCAAATGCACTACGATTTATGGATTGCGAAATATGTGGCGTCTTTATAAGCACGGCTAAAGGATTATGGAAAAAGAAATTCCTAAAAGGATCCTCTTTATTTACCTCTGAATTTGCACAAAGAAATGTTCTTCCAGCATACACTGGAAGGGATCCTTTTATTTTAGAGACACTCACTCTCCAGGGTAGACATTCTGACACTTTTATGCTTCTGTCAGGATGTTATTGTTAGAATGTACAAATGGTTCTAAGTGAATTGCGTTTGATCATCTATGAACTATTACATGTTAATCTTCAAGGGCGCTCCTGGATGCCCAGGCCTGACCTAGATTCCATATCTTGGATGTCTAATAAATATTGTCCCCAGCCCAACAGAGAAGCCCAGGGCTTCAGGTACAGAGAAATTCCTTCGATATTAATACCTGAGGGTCTACAAAACTAAATGCAAGATACAGCTACATGGTATTAAACAGTAGTGTAAGTGTCTATAGCTGTCTTCTGTAAAAACTCAAGTTAATTAAAATCCTGTGGTACTGCGTCCTGTGACTAAATGGCAGGAAGTTACAGCTAGGCCACTTGCTGTTCCCAGGTACCTGGGGGAGAACAAGCTGGCACTTACCTGCACAGGAGGGTAGCGTGCTGTTCCAGAGAGCTCCTATGTAGGCAGCATGTCGGTTTCTTACTCTGTTGTGATAATTGCTTCAAGTGGTGACCATAGGTGTGCTGCTGAGAAAACTTAACCCTTTCCTAACAGGTCAGGAGTTCTCTAACAGGTAATTAGTAAAGTCACAGGTAGCTGGCAGCCTTTACCTACCTGACAGTTATAAACCAATTCACTTTAAGGAATTACACATGTGACGATGAGATGTATCTATGTGGCATAACCAGCGGTAATTACACTCTAGTTGAGATTATCGTTTAGTTAGAAAATTTGTTGGTTTAGACAGAGAATTAGTATCTATACTTTCTGTTGCAATTATTATCCCATCATTAACTGTCTCTTTTGGAAGTGGAAGGACAGTGTTTTGTTCCTCG
Organism: Dasyprocta punctata; assembly: GCA_004363535.1. Classification (NCBI taxonomy): domain Eukaryota; kingdom Metazoa; phylum Chordata; class Mammalia; order Rodentia; family Dasyproctidae; genus Dasyprocta; species Dasyprocta punctata. Next base: position 44,235 of record RJWM01006217.1, on the reverse strand, counting down.
AGAGCAGGAGTACTTAGAGTCCTTCAACGAGTTCAAGATAGAAGCCCGGGGAACAAGTAGCAAGCTCCAAATCTGTGTGAGAAAGAGAAAGTTACACCGGAAAGGCAGGACTTGGGTCAGTAAACAGAAGAGCTTTTGATCTAAATTTAAAAAAAAAAAAAAAACTTTTATTAAATTCAGAAGATGTTAATCTTAAGCTTAACTGATTGATTTGAGTTGCTCTGGAGGGTCCAGGATGAACTCAGTCCCTCTGTCTCCTCATTCATCTCCGTGCCCGATTCTACATCGCTGAGTACTCCGTCCCCCTTGAAATGCTGTCTTTGAGGGGTGATCGCCTTCTCAGGTTTTCCTCTTGCCACTCTGCCGTTTCCTCTGGTGCCTTTGCCACTTCCTCCTCTCCACCTGGCCTCTGTCGGTATTGTCCTCCTCTGCAGCCACCATGCAGGTCTGTGATCTTATTCTGTCCTGATTTCCTGGATGGTTTCTCTATTCCACTTGCTCATCTACTCTTACTCTTCTCCTGTGCCTTTCTGTGTAGGAGCTTTGGTATTCTGATTGTCTTCGGTGCGTATTCTATTTAGTGTGATATTTCACTGCTGCAGGAAACTTTGCAAATCTTCCTGTTGTTTTAAGGAACCATAGATATACAAGCCAGATAATTCTGTGCTGTGAACGAACCTGTGTGTTGTGGGATATTTAGCAGCAACAGCCCTGCTCTCTACCCACTAGCAGGCCTGTCACATCCTTTACTTTTGACAACTGAAAAGTCTCTAGTGCCACAGGTTGGTGATGGGGCAGCAGGCCAGATCTTTCAGTTTGGAAACCTCTGCTCTTTTTAGCATAAGCCTGTGTTTCTCAGTTATTTAACCTTTGGCTTGGCTCATTGAACTTGCTTCATGCCACCCAACCATGCTTTTCTCAGTTTTTCTTCTCTGGCCTTCTCAGTTTCCTAGCATATCATGGTCTTTACACCTTAGAGTTTCCTCAGGCTGCCCCAGCTCTGTGGATCCTTCTCTTTCACTCCCCCACACCATCCCCTAGGTAAGTGTTGTGTTTCTTCGCGTTACAATTCCAATATGACTTTCTCCACAGAAAGAGAGAGAAGCATTCGCTAATCTTGCAGGATCAGTAGTGTACTTGAATTTTGTAGTTGAAGATCCAGTAACTGTGGTTTAGAACATTCATCAGAATCTTCTAATTAATGAGTGTGCAGTGCAGTTGTTTTGTTTCTATCTTACTTGAAGGTGGGGATCTGATCTTTTTTGCTCACCACTGTACCAGTGGCCAACGCAAGGCATGTGATAAAAGGTGTCATTGAAATAAATGGTAAATGTTTAAATTTTTAAAAATTGTAAAAATTATTGTACTAAAAGATACATTGTGATGCATCCCCCTTCAGAATGCATTGCTTTGCCAAGCAACTTTGAATGTATTCTTTCATATCTTTACAAGGCGAATTCCACTTCTGAGTGCTGTCCGACAGAGAGAAGCAGGCCCATAGATACATGATGCTGTCTCCTCATTCACTTTGTCACCAGATTTGGCACCATGTGGCTTCTGGCTCTTCCCCAAAGTCAAAATGAAATTGTGTTCAAAGCAAAGACTGGAGTATTTTGAAGGAGATTCATTATATTTTTAGTGTAATAATTTTTTTAATTAACATATTCACTATAGCTTTCAATCACACCTTGTAACTACCATTAGCCATCACTAGTGAGATTATACTGTTAGCTTCACTTCAACAAATCAAGTGTATAGTGCTGTCTGCTAGCGTATTTAAGGAAGTCATATGTGAGAGACTTGAACATACTTAGATTGTGAGGGTGGGGAAAGAAAGGAACTGATGAATCAGCCTACTTGATGACCCCCAACAAACCAATGATTTGAAAAACTTTGAGTTATGATTGAATTCATTAACATTTGAGTGAATGTGATTCAGCCTGGACCATAGTTCCTGGGCTTTATTGTTCTATAGTCTTTGTTTCAGTCATGCTTGCTAATAATATCATTCAACAGTGTATCCCAAAGGATGGTATAAAATTGAGACTACAAATAATTATAATATACTAATTCTGATATCAATGGAAAGCACCGTTAATTTTATTATTATATTTCCAGCAGTGTGGGGTTTAGCAGGAGGCTGGTCCATACTAAGGAATCAGTGATGACTATCCAAATGGATAGTATCAACAGTGCCCCTTTTTCTTTATGTTATTAGTCATTCTGTGTGATTTTGTTGGGATGGTTCATCTCTGTACTCAAGAACAGAATCATGACTGGCCAATTCATGGACACATCTATCCAATCACATTGATTGGCTTATGGTGGAGCCTGATTCCAGGCGGGACCAACAGAATCCTCCATGGGTTGACAGAAATCCTAAGGAACTTAAGTGCCCCTCTTCCACCGGGATCTTATATTTGAGAATGACGCTATCCCAGAAGCAGTGGTGTCTTCCTTGTCACTGTGTGAAACATGCCTGTCTGTCCATGTGACCAAGCAGAGGCAACTTGAACGAAGAAATGGAAGTGAAGGATGAAGGAGACCAGGACTACACACATCTGTGTGTTGTTCCTGGAGCCAACCGTGCCTAAAATTTGAATACTCCAGGTGTTTTATTTATGTGAGTCACAAATTCCACTATTTTTCCTTAAGTTACTTTATAATTTTCTGTGGTTTTGTTGCAATATTCTAATGTTTGTAACTCATTACAAAATAAATGCTAACCTTATTTTATAATGTGCATAGTTTGCATAATTTTAGCTAGGTTATTTTGTAGTTTAGGTGAGGTAGTTCACGTTAAACTCACTTTATACCTCGGGTGGTCAGTAATGCTGGAGGACTTTAGTAATGCTTCATTTCCTAGTCAAGGCTAGTGATTATCAGAGCATTAACTAAGCTTCTGTATTCTAGTTGTCATCCACCAAAGCATCCACTAACAGCACTGTGGTCACCTACACCGTTCAGGGGAAGATTTCTTATAGGGAGTTTTATTAAAGATGTTGACTCAACAGATCTAGATCTATGGGAACTCTATTAATGTAAAATATACTTGAAGTTCTTAAGTCACCTTTAGAAAACCTAGGTTCCTTCTGGTTCATGTTAGATTTGTTGAACTGTAGCAATCTGACTGGTCAGTAAGAGTACATTTCTATCAGAGTAGAAGGTAACTGCCAGTTGGTATACAGTAGGTTGATCACATTAGTTTTATAAAGTACCTATCTAGATTATCTTCTTGATAATGAAGTGACATTAAATACTCCCTTCGCTGTCAGTGCCAAGTAGTGTTTAACTTCTTGTTTTCTGAGTGGTTTCTTATATGTGAGATTCATCCATGGTTTGTGGGACAGTGAATACTTTTGATGCTATCAAGAACAAGCTTCTTTCCTTCTTAGTCTGCTACCTATTTATGGAATGTTTGACTAAAATATTTTGACAGGGTACAAATTAAGGACAACATGCATTTCTAACATAAACAAGACCCTTGCAGGGTCCTGCTTGTTGTAACCTGGTTTCACATTCCCTTGATGTTTGCCACAAATCTGGACATTTTGTTGGAAGCATCAATGATGGTATTAGACGAACACCAGTGAAATCTAGGAATTTGTAAAGAAACTACATGTTCCTCTGAGCATAAACAGAATTCACACAGAATGTTCCTTCCCACATTTTGATCAGCAGTGACGGAAAGACGCATAGATGGATGGATAGATAGATAGATAGGTAAGATACATACATACATACAAACATACATGTATACATACATGCATAGGATGTACATTCTTTTAAAATTCATATTTATAAACTGATTAACATTTAATACAGTTAGAAAGTTTTGATGGTTTACACAATAAAGTTTTCTCAAGGCCACAGAAGATTTGATGGACTAACAAATGCAAATTCAGGGATAAAAACAGGAAAAATAAAAAGGGATAAAACTTGGAGAGGAGTAGGGTTTTTAAAAAGTGGTGATAGAAGAGGAAGTTCTGAGAGGAACAAGAACTGGCCCTCTTAGCTTTCTGTCTTTATTTACCGCCTCTCGCCTTACATCCGTCCCAGTGCAGTGTCCAGCAATTGTTATCTCCTCCTACTTTTATTCAAACTGTCTTCTCTTGCCAGGAAGCATGTGCTTTATATAGACAGATCTCTTCTGGTGGCCCAAAGGCTCTTTGAAAGAAAGCGTAGCAAAGTTAAAATAGTGGCTGGACCAGTGCCATGGAAGGCAAATTTCTGTGTTACTGGAGTCCTATGAGTTTTTTTTTTTTTTTTTTTTTTGGTGGCACCAGGGATTGAACTCACAACCTTGCACTTGCCAGACAGGTGCTTAAGCCACTGAGCCAAACTCGTGGCCCTAGTTTTTTGAGGCAGGGTCTCACTATGTAGCTCAGGTCCGCCTTGCGCTCCGGTTGTAGCCCAAGTCAGCCTCAAACTCACAAGGCTCCACCTACTTCAGCCTCCTGAGTGCTGGGATTAAAGGCGTGCGCCACCACGCCCGGCTTTCCTATGACTTTCTGTAGGTTTGTTCTCCATAACAGTGTTGCATCAGCCATCCAGTTTCTTCCTCCCTGTCAGGCCAGCAATCACGAACATAGAATAACAATCAAACTAAAGGACAAAAGGACATATAAAGTAAGTACATTAAGCCAGAGCACATTTCAGATATATAGGTCATGTTTTATGTTACCATATCTTTATCTTAGTTGCAGATTTATAACTACGAATAAACCTATCAGCTGGAATTTTCCCTAGGAGGCTTTCAGGTAGAATTAGTACTTTGTATTCTTAAGTAAATCACAACAGAGATCTCCTCACCTGGATTTTGTGTGAATCTTAAGTCCCTTTCTGCTCATGGGCACCACAAAATTACAGATGCCAAACTTCCCTCTTAGACAGCTGGCCAAAACTTGAAATGGTTCAAAGGAACCAAAAATCAGCTTAAAATGACCCCCACAAGGGCCCACTGCTGGGGAGAATTTGCCACGGGTAAGATTTCAGGCCCTGTACAGCCCAAACATTCACTTTTCTGATTTCATTAAAAAAAAAAAAAAAAGCAGCCAATGTTGGCCCACTTTGAAAAGAAAGGGAGGGACTTCAAAATAAAAGTGATTTCAGCAGCTGCATGCGCCTTTCCTTTCTTACCCTCTTCCACCAGGGTTGGTGAGCTGTGAGTGGCAGCCATTTGTGGGCGTGGCCTCAGGTCTGGCTCACCAAATCTGCTTCTGGTGTCCTGGGTCAGAGAGTGATCTGGACTTTGGAGCATGCCAGCAGACCACCTGTGACCACTGCCCTAAAACCAAAACAAAGTAAAACAAAGACAAAACAAAACAAAAATATAATGGTGACTAAGTAGGAAAGGAATTTATTTGGTTTAGTTATACTGCACAGCAGAGGGAATCACATCCTCACTCCAAAAGCTTTGTGTTTAAACAGAGAGAAGGAACAAAAGTCAGGAGCCAAAAGCGTGCAGTAGTTAAACAGTCTTGGGAAAAGTGTGGTCTGGCTGATCATTATCAGTGATTTAAAAAAAAAAAAACACAGTGGTGCCGCCAGGGGATAGTTTGCCTCTTGTCCCAGAGTGTTCATCAGTGAGGACGACTGTTCCTGCAGCCCAGGGTGACTGGAGAAAGGAAGGACTAAGAGAAGAGCACTGCTCGGAAAGGCAAGATGGAGTTAGTTCTTTCAGGTTTACAGCTGTGACTGTATACTTCTAAGCACTCTGTGGGGGTCTGAACAGGACATTGTAAAAGCTGGGAGTTGACAATCTGTTGATTTTAGTGCCCCTGAAAATCTTGACGATATCGTTTGCTTTTATCTTGGTGCTGTCAGCCTTCAAGGTGAAGATTCCTAGCTTTGAAAGCATGGTCCCCAAATGATTGGCGTGTCTCATGTAGAGCTGAGTGGAAATCTGACCCAGAGTTTAAGGCAGCAAAGGAGAGAGATGCAGAATGAAGCAGAGGTGCCAACTTTTATCCTACTCTTCGTTACTTATCAGACATTTGCAGGCCTAGCTGAAGTGTACACGGTTGTCATCTCTAACTCCCTATTATATGTTGGCTACATGTTATTTTACCTAATTTATTTGATTCCCATTTCTAGTGTGAGTATGGAATATCAAATGTCTTCGCTCTATTTTGTTTTAGTAAATGCTTTTATTTTCTTCAATTCTCTGTCTTTCAAAGTAGTTAGGACCGAGAGAAGGAAGAAGGAGGGAAGGTGGAAAATAGAAGGAGAATAAAAAAGAAGATGTGCTACGTGTGTGCACCAACACCCCACAAGAAAAGCAATCATTATGCACTGAAAGCATGTACTAATAAAAATTAAAATAAAACAAATAAAGAGTTCTGCCTGCAATCTTACTTTTGTGTCATCTCGACAATTCTGCCTGCCTTATGTAGCATATGACACCCTTAATGTCCCACGTCTCATCCAATAGGCTCTCTTTTAAACTTACTGTGATTTTTGGGAGCTAATGGATTGTTTCATTAAGAAGAAAAGCTGCATAAATTGTTTTACTTTGAGATCTACTGGTATAACCTATTTAGAATTCAAAAGCTATTCAAAAGACTCAACACCTAGACTAACCAAATTATGTAGTTGTTTGGAAGACAGAAATATCACTGCTTCCACTCATAATTTATGGATGTTTTTTCTGGTAATTACATACTTGTATCTATTTCCTGTACCTCTGTGAATAAATATGGTTTCCTTTTTTAATGAAGATGAACTTGTCCAGATCTAGTCAATATTGTTTAAATTGAACTACTCTTCGCTACATCTTAAATTCACTGAGACAAATCAGACCCCTTATTTCTGTGCCTGTACTTACAAAACTCCAGTTGACTCTTACGGAAACCCAGTTTAGGTCTCCAGCTACCCAATGAGATAGCCTCAAGCTAATGTTTCTAGTTTTTGTTTTCAATTTTATGATTTCATTTTGTCTTTTAGCTGAACTTATAAATAAAGACCTGAAAAGGTGTCACTTGATTTTTAAGGTAATAATCAGTGTACTACCAATATTGAACAAGTAAGTCAACATGGTAATGACTCACATGCTTGATGGTTTGGGTTTGAGGCCATTTCAGGACTTCCAAAGCAATGAAATGTGCCCTTCAGAAAAGCGTTTAAAATATGAGAAAAATAAGATTAAATTCCCAAATGGAAAGCAACAACATCCAGTTAATTTTAACTTATAAAATCCAAAGCATATGCATAATTATTTAGTACAATTTGAAATAAGTCTTCATAGCTGCCCAGTTCATAATAGCTAGATCTTGGAAACAACCTAAATGTCCCTTGAGTGAGGAATGAATAAAAAGATGTGGAATTTCTTTATAATGGAATACTACTCAGCTATAAAGAATGATAAACTAGATATTTTCACTCTTAAATGGATGAGTACTGAAAATGTACTTCTCAGTGAACTCAGTAAGTCACACGTAACCACATTGTTGCCCTGGTGTGATGAACTGAAACAAAATCTATGTATATAAAAAATTAGTTAAGACAGTTAAAGAAAAAGACTTTCCAGTGAAAAGTAGTTCCTCCAGGTCATCTTCAGATTTCATTTTTAATGTAAAATGTTTATTTGAAAACAGTAGAGCAATCACAACAAAAAAGATAATCATATAGCAGGTTTATCTTGATTCACTGAGGCAAAAGTCTTGTGCTAATAATTTGTTGGATAATATTTCATGTCTATATTTTTTGTCCTAAATAATTTCTGTGAATACAATAATATGCAATGTGCTGATGATTGTTACTCTCTTATTGGCTGGTTATGAAATTGTTTTGTTTTGGTTTCTTTTCTTTTGTTTAAAACAAAATTTAAAAAAAGAAGTAAGTCTTCACACAACATTGAAAGAAGCTTTAAAAAAATAAAGACTGCAAAAGCCACAGACATACATTAATAATGCAGTGGCGTTTATATCTCTGTGTTTATCCATACAGCAAGAGCTTTATCTGTAAGAGATTGAGAGATATAGAGAGACAAATGCTGGCATCAAAAAACCATCCAGAAGTACTTCTCTCCTCTGCTCTTCTCTCTTCGGGTGCAACAGTCACCCATGTAAAAAGTTCACAAGTTCCAGACTCTAACACATTAAGGAATAATGTGTTCTCAAAACATGGGATTCTTGTGGTAGAACCTGTGAATGTCGAAGTGATCAACTAAAGAATTGGAAGAGATTTGGCCACCTTTCGTGGCAAGTTTGTGGACTTCAGGTCAGTTTCACGGAAGTCAGGTTCTCTCCATTGGAGGTGTGCAGATAGTCACTCACTTCTCCAGCGCTTGCCTTCTTTTGTGCAGCACAGAAACAGGCCAAGCGATGCGCTGCCTCTCCCAGGATGCAAAAAGAGAACAACTCTTGTGGTGAGACAGGGATTAGTTCTGTGTTGCGACGGCCTTACACTGCACTTCTATTTTTACTCAAGCATTTTCCTCCAATTTAGTCTGAGAAATTGTTCATTTTGTGATTTCTGACTGTTAAAACAATCCCACCCATGAAAACTCTAAACTTCCTCTCTGAAGAGTGCTTTGATCTTTCTAGTGAAAATAAATTTTCTGTTTGTCTCTTTCTTTGTCTTTTTCTTGAAGTGACCACCCTCAGGACTGCCGCCAGCCTCATGAGCTGGGATGTTCCTTCTTCCACTAAGCTGTAGTTGCTCCCTGGCTTGCATAGTTTAGCCAGGGGAAAGAGGCTGGGATATTAGTTCCTAATTCTCTCCTCCTCCCTGGGCCTGGCAGTGCATGAACCTAGCAACCAGACCCACAGGCTATGCTTTCATTGCAGGTTGCGATCTGTGTGCAAACCTTTATCCTCCTAAACCTGAGGTTTGCGATTTAAGTCTCACCCTTGCCAGGCATGGCGGCGCATGATTTTAATCCCAGCACTCAGGAGGCTGAGGCAGGAGGATCGTTGTGAGTTTGAGACCAGCCTAGGCTACAAAGTGAGTTCAAGGTCAGCCTGAACTGCATAGTGAGACCCTGTCTCAAAAAAAATAGGGCTGGGGATTTAGCTCAGTGGCCTAAGTGCCTCCCTGGCAGGCATGAGGGTTGTGAGTTCTGTTCCCTGGTACCAAAAAAAGAAAAAAAAAATTAAGTCTCATCCTTCTTTTTCATGCTTTCATAATATATACTCAGCTTGACTAAATAAACATTAACCAAACAGTTCATTCATGTAATTCCACTGGTGAACTCAGATCGTTAAAAGTTATCTGTCTCTTTGCTTATAAAGCATCCATTTCCTCATTGGTGATGGTGCAAGAAAAATGTGATACATTTTGTTTCAGCAGTCACATTTTAAGCCAGACATTTGTAAAGCAAGAGGGTCATGTGTGTGGTTCCTCTGAAAGGACAAAACCAAGACATTTGAGCAAGGTAGACAGGATAGGCTGAGGGGCGTAGCTGCCCTTTGTCTTAAACTTTTAATTTAAAAACAAAAGAGCCTTCATTCTGAGCTATATCCCTCAGTGCTGCTCCCCCCATTTTAAATTTTGAGAAACAATGGCTGAGTTATCCAGGTGGGACTTGAATTTGAGATTCTCCCGCCTCAGGCTCGGAAATGCTACAATTACAAGTCTGCACCACTGTGCCCGACCGTCCTGTATCTTGTCACTCAGCTGGTTCCTACATGCACATCTTACTCTGTTCTCAGATCCGCCTTGATTGATATCATTCATTCAGTATAAGGACAATTATGTAAATCCGTCCTTGTGGAATATTAAAACTACCAAGAAGCAGGCATGCTTAAGTGTAATATCCCAGATAACATTGAACTGTACAATGAAATTCCAGCCCCTGAAAAGAGAGAAAGCCCTTATGTTACTTCATCTATTTTCTTCTCAAGTGAAACCTCTTTAAGACAATAGCACTATTTGTGGAAATGCAGGAGGAATTACATTCACTCACGTCTCCGAAGTTCTGTGTTTTATTAAGTAACCTGCTGTCTGCGAGACCTGGGTGCCACTCTGAATGCCGATGGGCAGGGACGGTACAGGTTTGCTGTGGTTATCACTGCACTGAAGCTGCTGCTGATACAGCCTCCTCAGGTTCCCAGGGCTGCGGAGCAGCGGAGCTGAGACACAGCAGGGTTCCCAGGCGGCCCAGAGACGCACCCTGTGGGTGAGTCTCACCAGAGCACCCTGGACAGAACCAGCTGCTCTTCAGAACCAGTGATCTGTAAACTCAAATGTAACTTTAGGTTTCTACAGGAAATCTGTTTTTTTGTTTTGTTTTGTTTTGTTTTGTTTTTCAGTTCAACTTAGTGCTTTTCATCCAAACAGGGCCAAGATCTTGAGTCCTAGAAACCAGACACCATATATGAAATTGTCACTGGCTCTGGGTTGGATTAGTTCGCAGAGCTGTGAGAAACCATCATGTCATCAGAATCAAACAAAAAACAGAAACCCAAAGTGATGCGTAGTGATGGAACTCCAGCTGAAGGAAAGCGAAATCGATCAGACACTGAGCAGCAAGGTGAATACTACAGTGAGGAAGCCAAGGTGGATCTTCGGGACCCTGGCAGAGACTATGAGCTGTACAAGCACACGTGCCAGGAGCTACAGAGGCTAATGGCCGAGATCCAAGACCTGAAGAGCAGAGGTGGCAAGGATGTGGCAATTGAAACTGAAGAACGGAGGATCCAGAGCTGTGTGCATTTCATGACTCTAAAGAAACCTAACCGGCTCGCCCACATCAGGTTGAAGAAAGGAAGAGATTAGACCCATGAGGCCAAGCAGAAAGTACATACCTATCAGCTGCAGCTACAGGATGCTGCATGAGGTGATGCACCTGCAAAAGCAGATCACCAAATGTCTGGAGTTCAAGTCAAAGCATGAAGAAATTGATCTGGTCAGTTTAGAGGAGTTTTACAAGGAGCCTCCACCAGACATCAGCAAGGCTGAAGTCACCATGGGAGACCCTCACCAACAGACCCTGGTACGTCTGGACTGGGAGCTGGAGCAGCGAGAAAGACTGGCAGAGAATTACTGCAGGTGCCTGTCCAACAAGGAGAAAGCCCTCAAAGAGTTTGAGGTGAAGAAGGAGCATCAGAGCAGCCTTCAGCCTCAGCTCAGCAGCCGCATGCAGGCGTCCCTGCCTGGGCAGGATGGGCTGTTCATGCCATTTGACCAGGCTCACGAGCCATATGTGACAGCCAGACCCCTGCCGCCTCCCCTCCATGTGCTCTTTGTGCTGGCCACCTCCTGTGGGCAGGCCTGTGATGAGACCTTGTCTGTGGCCATCGAAGGCAGTGTGGATGAAGCCAAGACTCTGTTCAGGCCTCCTGACGACTCCCAAGATGATGAGAGTGACTCAGATGCTGAGGAGGAGCAGACCATGAAGCGACAGCGACCCGCTCTGGGAGCTCAGTTGGATGACAAGTGCAAGGAGATGCTGAAGAGACACCCTCTGTCTGTCATGGTTGACCTGACAGGCAAAGATGATAGCGTGCTTCCCCTGACTTTCTACTCATGAGCCTCAACACCCTGACTGTGGAAGCCAAAGTGACAACTGCCACGGAGCTGGTCACCCCCATCGGTGCAGGGGCCTTGCTGTCTCCTGACTTGGTGCTGAGCTGTTGGTATCCTGGTGATCATGGAAAGAAAACTCCCAACCCAGCCAATCGATACCAGTTTGATAAAGCTGGTGTTTTTAACTTTGAGAGACTGTGCACTTGACCTGGGTCATCCCTATGTGTGGGTACAGAAGCTGGGAGACCTCTACTTCCCCAGAGATCAACCCCAGCACGCAGTGATTGCCGATCACTTGCTGAGCGCCAGCCACATGGAAACAACAATGAAGCTGCTGAAGCCCAGGGTGCAGTCCCGTCGGGGCCTCCACGAACAGTTTGCATCCCTGGAACACGGCATAGTGCCAGTTACCAATGCCTCTCCCCTGCCAAGGTTGTCTCTAACCTGGTGAAGTGGGTGACAGTTGTCCATGAAGATTATATGGGATTGCATTTCACCACGGACATTGTGGAAGCAGGACTGGCTGGGGACACCAGTCTCTACCACATGGTGCTCGCTGAGAGGGGCACCGCCAAACTCCAGGCTGCCGTGGTGTTGAACCCTGGCTACTCCTCCATCCCATCCATTTTCCAACTCTGTCTGAACTGGAAAGGAGAGAAAACCAACAGCAATGGTGACAGCATTCGGGCCATGGAGAGTGAGGTCCGTGTGTGCTACGGGGAGCTCAGCGGCCCTCGGCCCGGTCACCAGCTCTTGACCAACCAGCTGCAGGGCCTGTGCATGCTCCTGGACGTCCACCTGGAGACCAAGGGCCATAGGGACAGTGTGGAGGGACCCAAGGAATTTCCCCAGGAGAAGATGTGTCGGTGGCTTTTCAGGGATTCAAGTAGGATGAAGCCATTTAAATATAACCATCCTCAGGGATTCTTCAGCCATCACCGACCTCCCACTCGGTCGGTTCCTTCCCCCAGGATCCCACCTCACGCACTGGGCTTCTGTTTTCTGCTTTGTGCCCATGTGGCTCTTCACAGTCTCCAAAGACCGTAGCCAATAAAAGTGTCACCTGACCAAAAGCGAAAATGAAATAAAATAAAATAGTCACTGCTGTTTCATCATGAGGAGCCGTTCCTTTCACTTGGATTCTCTCTTCATAGCTTGGATTACACAGCGTGGTTAATTTGCTTTCATTCTACAGTTACCTACTTAATCCTGTAATGAAGAACGAATGGCTTCCCATCTCATTCCCAGTGCACGATCTCTCGGAGCATTTTATTCTGTGGCGGGCAGAAGAATAAGCCTTCTGCTCCAGATGCCCTGGGTGAAGTGTCCAGGAGGTGGTGAAGAGGAAACCTCATGAGCTGACTCTGATACTTTGTACAAAAACAGGGACAGTCCCAGACATAGACATGATAAATTCTTGTAATGCTTTCTGGAGTTTATTTTATAGCATTTAAATTATCTTAATTTTTTTTAAAAAAAAGTCTGCTTAATACAATCAGCCTTGAAAACATTATTTTTCTCAGAGTATAACGCAGATGCGATCTTTATATAGCACTGTTTTGATAATAACACAGTATGTGCATCAGTATTTGATATATGTATATGACATTTTGATAAAGGTTTCTGTGTTACCAGCCAATTTATAATAATATAGAATAACATTTTAATTAGCAGCTTCAATTGAGATATATTCAGATATGAATGAATTTCAAAAATAAACCTTTTAAATTAATTACCCCCTCTGTAGCTTTGAGATATGTTGGCACTGAATGGAATCTGAAGATGGAATAGCATCTGGCCCTGAGATGGTTCCTGCCATCGTGGCTCACAAAGAAACGCAGCCATGGTGTGCTGCCAGTGAAACCGCTCTACCAACATGGCGACTCATTCCACAACTAATATAATGCAGAGACATGAGAGTTTATATTCCTTAATGCTGCTGGCTACAAATATGCTGGTGGCATAAGGAATAGCTTTAAATATTCTTGTATTCCATATTGACTACCTTTTACTAGACTTATTTTCCTATTCTTCCTAGGTCAAATTGTGGCCATTTATTTGATTGTTTTCTTAGCCAGACTCACTGATATATATGGGCTTTGAAATGAATAAGCACATTTTCATGCTTTTTTAGCCTTTGGAAAGCTTAAAATCTAAAAAGTCTATTTCTAAAAACCGCAGTAGACTGTCGACATTTAGAATGTTAGCTAAAAATTTTATTGTGTCCATTGAAGAGGCAGGCTTTTACACATGTATATTTTACCTCAGGATGTTAGGACAACATCACAATTTAATAGTTTTCTTGGGTCTTGTTATGAAAAAGGAGTAAATATCTTATCTTCAAAGAATGTCTACATAGCCAGTGTGGTGGCGCACGCCTTTAATCCCAGCACTTGGGAGGCTGAGGTAGGTGGAGCATTGTGAGTTTGAGGTCGGCTTGGGCTACAACGTCAGCACAAGGCCGGCCTGAGCTACATAGTGTGACCCTGTCTCAAAAAACTGGGGCTGGGAGTTTGGCTCAGTGGCTTAAGCACTTGTCTGGCAGGTGCCAGGTTGTGAGTTTGATCCCTGGTGCCACAAAAAAAAACAAAAAAACAAAGAATGTCTACATCCTCCTCATGAACCAACTCGATAGTTTTTGTTTTGTTTTGTTTTAATTTAAGAGCAGAATATATTTATTGAGAGAAAGAAAGCTTCTGTCTGAGGGACAGAAGGGGTCCTGAGCGGGTTGCCAAAGACTTTGTCACTTATAGGGACTTTTATAAAGTAAAACCATGATGGGGAAAACTGGGAACTCACAAGCATAAGGTGGGACATAACCATAGTTAACCAATAAGATTAATTGCTCAGGTAGAATTGATTAAATCAAGGACAAATTGGGAAGCGAGTCACGTAGTAAGTGGGGATGCTCACCTAGGAGGACTCATCCTGTAGGAGGGTGGGATGCTGACTCCTGACTTCCTCAGGGTGATAGAGAACTATTTAGAATATCAATCCTTAGGATATGGGTGCATTTTTTTTGCCTTTTGTCTTGATATCTGGTCTGAAGCAAGAGGTGTGTGTCTCTTCCAAGGTCACCAAGACATCTGGTCCTCTGTGCTGGTTTCCTTGAGGATCTAGCCCTGTCTGATTACCTATAATATTTCTGTCTAACTCAGCTGCCTGTAACATTCCCCACTCTGAAGAAGTAACCCACCCTGCTTCAAAAAACCAGGGCCGGGAGTTTGGCTCAGCAGCTTAAGTGCCTGTCTGGCAGGTGCGAGGCTGTGAGTTCAATCCCGGGTGCCGCAAAAAAAAAAAAAAAAGAAGTAACCTGAACTGCCATGAGGGGTAATGGGCAATGACCGATCTGGCTTCTTCAGGCTGAAGGGGGTCATAGTGGTGGATGGCAGTCAGGGGTACTCTGCAGAGGTTCTGTCTAGAGGCCCTCGATAAGACACCAGGCATTTTCATCTTGGGTAGTTGTGTAGCTTTGAGTCTGGAGGAGACAAAGTCAAAGAAACAATTAAGTTATATAACTGTATTATTGAACGGTCACATTAAAATGTTGGCAGATAGCAAGGGTGATTAAAGTTCATGGTTCAATGTATGCTTTTTAATGGGAAAACTGGATTTTCTTCTCAGTATGGATCAATTCATAAGTAAATGTACAGCAAATGGATTTTTTTTTCAGGCAGGCACTTTGCTGCTGAGCTATATCCCTGTATCCCTGACCCAGGATAAGTTAATTTTTATTAAAAATTTTTATTTCAACCAATAATGTGAGCCCATTTTTTTCCCACTTATCCTGAAGAAGGTACAAATTCAGGGAAGACCGTGTGGGTGCTGATTTCAACTCTTGTTTTCCTCAAACTCATCAAATGGTCATTTTTGTAAAATGAAAATCTTAAAAAAAGCTGGGAACCACTGGGTGCCTTCTTCATTCCTATGATTCCCTTTTATTTGTAACTTAATATCATCCTGGAGCTGATATCATACTTTCCTTCCTGAGTGAGTGCAGACTATATAGATCTTAGCTGTTTTATCTGTTTACTGGTGGATTCATTTAAACAGTTGTCTATTAATTATACTTACACTTTTTTGAACAAATTAAGAACAAGAGCTTCAATTTGTTTTCTTATTGTCTGTGTCAATTAGAAGGACTTACTCTTCACTCTGACCATTTATTTAGGCCTCCACAAGGTAGTAGGAAAGCAAAAAATTGCGTACTTAGATGTCTGAATGAGAAATGTATCTCTTTTACTTGGTCTTTGCAATCAAAAAGAAATGATTGCATTTTGAGGTAGGCAATATCTCTTTCCAATTTTGGTATCCAGAATGACTGACTTTTTTAGTGGCATGACAAAGGTATGACTTACCATGAAATTTAGATATGTGGTTCTTTAAAGTGCTCCTATCTGTGTATTTTCAATATTGTTTTACAGTAACTTGCTTTAACTAGGTTTTGGGAAAATGACTTTCAAGAAGTATAAACTACTGAAGAGAACACATGAAAGAAAACCACAAGATTCACAAAAGTCGATGTTTCAAAACATTCCTTGGAGTGAACTCTATAATCTTGTACCTCCTTTAGCAAACAAGAGAACTAATTTTCTTTTTTAGGGCTTATTTTTTTCAGAATTTGTTCTTCTTTCTGGTCCTTGGTTACTATCTCTAGAAAATGTGATCTCTAAATTCCTTCCAAGTAGCATCATCAGACTGATATGGTAAAACAGCATCTTCTTGCTTTTGTCTTCTACTCTTTCCGAATACAGAGGAAAAAATTTTAAATTATTGATTTCCCAAGAACTTTTAAATCTTTGGGTTTAGTATAAGCAAAAATCAACAATCATATATCTGTACTTCTCTTCCCTTGGATGTCTTTCTTTCTTTTTTGATAATCTTTACTAATTTTCCTTTTTCATGTTACTCCTGATTTTATGTTTCATGACAAATGTTATTACGATTTTAATAACTAATCCTTGAATAATTCTGATTCAGTAGTTGAGTACCCATTTTCAGCAAATCAGTTACATTTTCAACTCTTTGTGACAATGTTTACTAGGGATTGAACTCACAACCTTACTCCTACCAGACGGGTGCTTAAGCCACTGAATCAAACTCCTGGCCCTGCTTTTTTTGAGCCAGGGTTGCACTATGTAGTTCAGGCCAGCCTTGCTCATGTTGTAGCCCAATCCAGCCTGAAACTCACAACGCTCCTCCTACCTCAGCCTCCTGAGTGCTGGGATTAAAGGTGTGCGCCACCACACCCAGCTTGTGAGGATGTTCTTTAAAATATTTCATTTGTTACTTTTTCTCAGTTTTTTAAAATTAAATTTTACTTTCATTGACATTGATATTACATAGATTCGTGCAATTTTATTATCACGTGGATAATTTTGGGCCATGTAACAATGGCATTTTAATGTTTAATATATCAATTTGTGACACAAATTAGATATTCTTTAAAATATATGATTTTTCCAAAGATTTTGGAAGAAATATGAAAAATTGAAACACTGTAATTATCACCATCTTCTCTTTCCTTATTTGGGTTTTATTCCCTAAAATTCTATATGATTCTCATCACCCACATCTCTCCTTTATTTATCACTCATTTTCTACATATATGCAAATATTTCCAAATTGTGTTCTAGAACTCAGCTTTCTCTAATGGCTCATATTCTCAGCTATCTGCTGATCTTTTCTATCCGGGTATCTTCTCCTTCAGTCTTGGTCCTCACACTCAACATGACATCACTAATGTAATTGTTCCTGAAGTGGGGTGCTGTTCCCCCTTCAGGTGTGATTGTACTTTCTCCTTTGATTTCAGGCAAAAGGAAACTTTTGGATTGCATTTTGACTCCCACATTTCTCAGGCCATCTGAGTCCATCACTAGGCCTTCTACAAGTCGCCTATTCCCGTTCTCGTTAATGTCCCACTGCTCGAGCCTCGGGCAGGGCCCTGTTAGCTCGGGCAGCAGCACCTTGCCTGCTCTGCCACACAGACCTCATCGCATTACAGCTCCCTGTTAAAGCTCAGCCAGATTAAATTTCCTCAAGCACAAGTTTCCAGTCTCATCCTATCAGCCTGAAACTCTTCAGAGTTCTCCCACTGCCAGTCCGATAATGTGTCTCAATAGGCAGCTCAAAAAATCCAAAATCCAATGCCTATGACTTCTGTGTGAATACCCAGTATTCAACCTAGTCAGTGTTTGCTGTTTGCCAGAAAACACTCACTAATGTTAGCCGTATACTATTACTACAACAGTGACAACACTTCTAAGCATATATTTGACTAGAATTCTGCTTCTACCCATAAAAAGTACCATGCAATACATATGCATGACATAAGCAGTTATAAAACTGGACAGCTGAATGACAGGACTGCTCTCACGCTTTGGAGAACAGCTGGCATCGGACTTGATTCTTGAGAAAGAGGAAGCAGATTCTCACATTAGTCCCAGCTGTGTGGGCTAGTTCCCCAACCTGACCCTAGAGGGAATCAAAGTGGGAAGAGAAGTTTTGTGTGTGTGTGTTAAAGAGCAGGGGTCATAGTTTGGTATGGACACAAAGAACAGATACCAATTTTTCACAGTAAATATAAAGGAAAACATATTTTGAAAAGAAAATGATAGGGAGATAGATTACTTCCAAAAGGAGAGGGAGGGCATGAGATGGTGGGAGAAGAAAAAACGTGGAAGGTGCATTATGAGATATCCAGCTCCTGATGAAAAATGTAACCATTATATACTGTATTAGAAAAAAATGAAAACTGAAAAAAAAGCAGCAAAACACTAGAAATGTAAAAGCAGATATCAGGTAATTAATTTAATTGATTTGTTGTTAGACAAAAGAAGATATTGAGGAAATCATAAAGATCAAGTAGATATTTACTTAAAGACAAGCAAAACAATCAGAAAGTGTGTGCTAATAACAGAAATTTAAGATATTAGAAGCAAAGCATGATAGAATTAAAGAATTCAAAAAGTGTGATCATATTTGGAAATGTTAACACCTCGCTCAAGAACTAATAAGCAAAAAAAAAAAAAAATCAATAGGCATGTAATATTAGAACCAGCAGTGTAGTGTGGTGTAAAGACAGACAATGTATCTATGAAACATAATGAAGTTGAAAAACCAACCCAAGCTTCCCAGCCAATTTTTAGAGCACCCAGGTGCTATGTTGAGGGCAGGAAAATATACTTAGTAACCCTATGCTGAAAATTGAAATAGAGCAATATCCAGCATCAAAACTATGGAACCAGGCAGGTATCTATTCATTATGGTATGATAATGTGGAGAAAAAAATACTGAGAAGAGTGGGGAAGGCTTTAGAGCATCAAGCCCAAACAAAGGAAATGGTGGTTGTGATCAGAGCTCCATTTTTCTGGATATTACGGAGGGACCAGCTCACTTGGGTCAGGACAGTGTACTGAGCGGGGGTCCCTGGTTCTTGTTCCCATGTTCTCGTGTTCCAGGTGTAGGTGAAGAGCGGTGAACCAGTGAGGTGGCTGCCCTAATTGTATTGTTATTAATGGGAGAAAATACCTGACACCTGCAATTTAAAAGTAGCGAGGATAATTTTATTCTTATTTACTTTCCATAGTCAGCTGGCTGCAAGGTAGATGCAGTGTGGTGGGAGGGCCTGGGCTGTAGAAAGCTACACGTTTCATCACCTCTAGGAAGCAGAGAGAGAAGCAGCAGCTGAGGAGGGGGACAGTCCCTTCCAAGTAGTACTGTCAGTGACCCGCCTCTTCTGAACGGCCCTCACCCGTAACAGCAAGTGAGCTATATGACCTCCATGGTTTAATCACTGTCTAAAACCCCCACCTCCCGCCTTCTAGTGCATGAGGCCTTTGGGGAATATTCTTGACCTAAACTATAACATTGTGACCCTGGCTTTCAAAAAAATTCATAGGTACCTTTTCATGCAAAATGCTTTTAGTTCCTCTCTAATAGTCATCCAATTTGGACAGTGTCAGCATTGCTGAGAAGTCCACGTGCAAAGTGTCCTCTGAGACTTCAGGAAAACCACGAGCTGTGAAGCCCTGTAAAAGTCAGAAAGTTAAGTACTGCTGGCATGCAATGGCACAGGGTAAATAGTCCTGCTCCAGAAGGGAGAAATAGGGAGACAGAAAGGAATTGAGCCAAACTAAAAACAAAACCAGCAGGGAACACACTGTAGGACCGTCTCTAACACCCAGGGAGAGGATGTGGACTCCAGAGGGCTTGACTGGGGGCTCCTCTGTGCCTTGTCAGCTGCAGCTCTCACAGCTTCTGTCTTGGGGTGGTTTGACCACGTGCCTGTTTTTCCTCACCAACTGTTCCATGTTGCAGGATTCTCCAACTTCCTGGGGTTTCCACTGTGCATTGGGCTTCACTGTCTGAGCTTTACTCCCTGAGCTTTCAGGGGACATTGCCTGGTTCTCAGACCTTGTTCTGAATTCTAGGTGTAAACCTCCAGGACCCACAACTTTTGCAATCTCTATGCCTGTAAAACCAGCACAGGGATCACACTAAAGTTTACCAACAGCTGGAGCAGTAGCGGGGCCACTTGTATCACAGCTGCATCTGCCTCTGAGTGCCTGGATGGCTGAGAATTGTGAAGTGAATCCTGGAATACAAATGGTCTAGCCTGCCCTTCTCCAACAGGGTGCCCTGGGCACCCTTGCCAAAGCAAAGTCTTTCACTTTTGAACACTAAAACCTGTGAAGGGTGGTTTTGTGCTGATTTCTAAGATATACTCAGAGTATCTCTATTATTTTCTTGATGCAAGTTATTCAGTTTATTTTTAATGCTTAATTTTTTCATCAATCAAACTCTCCTCAGCCAAAACTTTACAAGCCCAAACATCTCAGGCCTCATATTTACAGGGACGTCCTTTCTGGTCACCAGCCAAAAAATTTTAAATTGTTCAGCTGTGTTTTTTGGTCCTGTTTCTCATGGTAGATATGGCTATAAGCTGCCAGCAGTACTTACGCCACAGCCTCAACATTGGACTGCCTTTAAATTTCCTCCGTGAGGTTAATCTGCAACCTTTAATCTCAGTCTCTTGCACAGTTTCGGGACATGAGGAAAATGTAGGCAAATTTTCTGCTAGAATAAAGGTACATGGTCTCTACCCTGACTACCAGTAGAGTCTTTTTTTTCCCCATTGAAAATTCCTGAGCCTGGCATTTACTGTTTGCATTTCTGGCAGCCTTCTGGTCTTCTGAGCTCTGGTCAGAATCTCTCCATCAACTAGTTCCAAAGGCTTCTTAATCACGTGGTCTGGTAAGAGTCACAGCAATCACCCCATTTCTCTGGCACTAAAATCTGTCTAAATAATTTTCTCATTGCTGGGGCAGAATACTCAAGACGTACAACTTAAAGATTTGGTGGCCGCCATGGACATTTTCAGTCCATGGTCATGCAGCTCCAAAGCAGTAAGGTGTGGTGGAAGGACCTGAGTAGAGGAAAATTGCTCACATCATGGTGACCATGCACACAGAGGAAAGAAGGAGCCATGGAGGAAGCTGTACCTTCACAAGTGATGCCCTCAGTGAGCAGCCTCTTTCAACTAGACTTTACCTCCTAGCAGCAGATCTCCTATTTTGCACCTGTCTAATGATATACACACGCTTCCATATGATTCAGTCTCCTTCCAAAAGCCCTGTGTTTAAATGCACAAGGCCTCAGGATCATTCTTGGTTTAACCATAGCAGCACACTTGTGTTAATGTACACGCTTCCATTTGAAAGCTGCAGAGTGCTAAACAAATAGGAGAATTTTGCCTTGAGGTGCATAGTCAAAACCTTGATTATAGCTCGTTTATTTTCTGTAGGAATTAAGAATTCATTCTTACTGTATATATTAAGAATATTTATAAGAAATAATTTACTAGCAGCACACAATCTATGGTAGGTATTTTAAAATTGTTTTATTAAACTGTTAAGTGATTTCTAAGTGTTATCTAAGTATAATCAGTTTTATGACGAATTTAATTTTTAATTGATCTCTAAATTCTTTTCATTCATGTTTTGTAAAGTACTAAAAGATGAAATTTATATTAGGCAGGACCTTGAGTTTTGAAATTTTACATTCTGTCTCTCTTTTTGAAACTCATTTTAGCAACCAATAATGCTGATTGTCAGGAAATGGGTCCATGCAGTGCAGTGTAAATTTTTAATTCACCAATTTGTCACTTCCTCCCATCAGCAATCAGATGTCACTGGAAAGCTTACAAGTTGAATGCATGGAGCCACGGAGCCAGAGAGCTTAAGTGACTTCAGGACATTGACTGTAATATTTTTAGTGCTTTCACGAAAATGAGGAATGTCAGGGTTTTTCTTTACTTGTGGTTTTTTTTTTTTTTTTTTTTTTTTTTTTTTTTTTTTTTTTTTTTTTTTTTTTTTTTTTTTTTTTTTTTTTTTTTTTTTTTTTTTTTTTTCTGTTTAGTGAGTTTTCCACTGAATACTGCAATATCGGGCAACCAGGAAGAACAAGGTTTCCAGTAATGAATTCTTTTTATTTGTTGTCTGTCAGTAATTAGACACATCCGAATCTGATCCACTCTAGAGCATCGTATAAACTGTGAATGCACCGCCACCACCCCAATATCCCTCACGTTTAGTTGTTTCCCCTGACACATTCTTACTTATTCTTTGGATTCTTGCTCCGCACTTTCTAGTGGTTATATTCTTTCTCATTTTGGCCATTTAGTTGGGCTAGGCAACTACATTCAACTGGATTGAAAACATTTGTCAACATAAACATATACCTAGAAGACATTTGCAGGAGGTATCTACTGTTCTCATTGGGTTAAAAATAACAGTGTGTGTTTTAATATCTTTATAAAACTCAATGAACAAGTTTACTATTGCATGCAAATATTTAGGTAACGCTTGTTCTGTAGCAAGCAGATTCAAAGGACAAATATACAGAAGGAATAAATTTTGACAAATAAAAATTTAAGTTTACTAATAAAAATAAATAGTGTTTTCCTGGATAGTAGTTTTGAGAAAATTATCTTCAACCATTACATAGGTGATTATAAATATTTATCATAGAAATCAAAAAGTTAATAAGAAAAAAATGTGGGTTTTTGTAGTATTCAAAATATAAAGAATAAAGCATATTAATATAAATTTACGCAAAGTTACTTTATTGAAATGACTTTAAAATGTTTTAATTGATTTGTCAATTGAAATAAAGTCATTTGAAACACACTTGCGAAAAACATATTAATCCGAAAAGTTGATTTTTGTTTTGCCAGTCTTTAGGCTAAGTGTCACTAGTGTTGAAAAATTTTTTGAATCTCTCACACTATTCAAGACGTTAACAAAGTTCAAAAAATCTGAGATATTCTAAAGTTCGGTGCACTGTTATTTTATGTATTTTGGGCAGAAGAAGGATAAAAAAAGAAAAGAAAGGAAAGAGAGAGGAAAGGAGAATGGAGGAAGAGATTCAGTTAAATAAAATAAGACAATGTGTTGTCACCTAAGATTTTTATTAAAAGTTCTTTTAGACTCATATGATACAAAATCTCCATCACATATAATTATTATTATATGCCTTTTTTTTTTTTTTTTTTTTGGTACCAGGGATTGAACTCACGACCTCGCACTTGCCAGGCAGATGCTTACGCCACTGAGCTAAATCCCTGGCCCCTTACCATTTACTCTTAAAAAGTAGAAGTATAAGGTCAGTAAAATGATTAGGTGTCTGCAAAGCTTCCCTTCTGTGTCTCTTCTGATTCTCCTTTGCTTCGGCCTTACCCAACTTTCTACTTTCTGTACTCTGCCTCCTTCAGGGACATCATTAGTGGTGAAGATACAGTACATCTGCAGGATAGTGAGGTCTTGGCCTCTCTGCTTGTCTTTCCATTGCCTCTCTGCTTGGGATACAGTCTCTGTATTGGGTGATATGCTATGTACCCCCAAGTCCTCATGTACTTTTGATGGGGCTGAGTCTGACGCTTGTGATCAGTTTGTTGTCTAGCACCAGGATTAATGACGTGACTGCTACACCCGCCCAAGGGTGGAGCTGAGATACAATATAAGAGAAGGCGGGTCTTCCTCTTGTTCGCTTCCTGTTCCACTTCCACTTCCTTCCTCTCTCTCTCGCCAGCACGCCTTGTGGCTTGCAGCCGCCATAAACTATAGCCCCGCCACCCCATGCTGACTTGGAGCCAACTAATGGACTGAAACTCTCGAGAAACTATAAGAATAAACCTTTCATTCCCTAATTTTGGGTGTCAGGTATTTTGTCTCGGCAATGAGTGAAAAGTAACCAAGACAGTCTCCAAGTTTTGTTTAAACGGAACTTACCAGAACATGGCAGTGGGAGGCTTTCCGCAAGCACCAGCACTCACATTCATTCCTCAGAGTTTTTCCAGTGTCTTTGTGATGAAACATAAGACAACCCATGTGGGACTTTCCAAGTCTTCAGTGACCAACATCTGGCCAGTGGCGGTTGTAAGAGGTCATGGTTGTAAGCTAAATTTGTTTTCAGGAATGTGAAAACACATAAAAAGCACACAACAGCCTAGAATTGTTGGCATGCATTATTTATGATTAACTTATTTCGATTACTACCTCTGAGCTTGTGTAGTGTCAGAGATGACAATGGTATATCTTATTGGGCTCTGCTTCAAAGCTCGCCTGCAGCAGCTCACTCAGAGAGGGTGGGATTTTTTGTCTGTGACTTTGCAGTTTGCCAATCAATAGGAGCAAATGTCATCTGTTGAGGAGAGCTGGGGGTTCACCAGAGACAACAAGATTTGCTTTGGAATAAGCCACAGCAATGGGCTGGAGAATCTGGAGCACAGGGAACCTACACGAAGTTATTCCAAGGGTCAAAATGAGGTTGTACACTGGCACTGGTCCACACTAGTGTGTGATGTTTTTCTGTCACATTCAGCAGAAGATCCAAAAGCAGAGATGATACAGTGTTAGCCTGGTAAAGGTTTTATAGAGCAAGGTAAAAGTTTTATAGAGCAAGACTCTAAAGGCCCACACCTCTCCTATTTTTGCAAGACCATTCCAAAGACTAATAGTGCAAACAGAATTATGGAGTGAATGTAGATGTAAAAACACTTATTGATTATATTTGTGAGTAACATATGCGAATTAAAATGGAGAAACCACACATAAATAAAGACTGAACAAATCTAGATTCATTTTGCATTGATCTTCTTTGTTATTTATAGTCTTTTACCTGTTTGTAAGCAGCTTTTTGTGTAACTATTTCTCAGCACAAAATCCTGAAACAGATTTAGAATGGAATTACTCTTGACTACTTTAAAACAAAAATTACTTATTTTTAACAAAGACAAAGAATAATCTGCTGCAGGTACAACTCTTAGAACCCCCGTAATGGAACTAAGGTAAATATTGTTGACTCAGTATATCCTCTATTAGAAACTAAATGAAGTGTGTCATCAAGGAAAGGAAAAATAGCAGCTCAGGAAAGTAGGAGCCACATTAGTGACCACTTCAATTACTGAATCCATAAATGTATGTGATGCTTATTTCCTGGGTACCCATACATGAGATGTACGAAAGCCACTTAGGGCTGTTTCTGGTGCATTTGGATTGATCTTATTTAATTCCTAAGCTCTGAATGAAAATAATAAATTAGTAAAACCAATACTTTCTTCCATGCGTATCGCATTTTATTTCAGTGAACAAACACGTGACCTTGAACTGAATAATTAATGTATTCTTGAATATTATTTATTAATACAATTAGCATAGAATGATTTTAAGTAAACTTGAAAAGACTGATCATGACAGGAATAATATGATTTTCTCCTCAATCCTCTTCTTTTTAGTTACCAATACTTCTTGTTGTGCATCTGTATTATAAAAAGCAGTGTTCTGCTCTGTGATGCATGACTGCCTTCTCAATGGAATTTGGATCTTGCCTTGGGAGAGCTTTGGAGAACTTTTGTACCTTGAGTAATGAAAGATCCAGGAAATGATACTCAATACCTGGCTGAATCAAGGACTTTAATGTTCATTTATTCCCTTAAGGGTAAACAGTATCCAAATAAAAGAATAACAAAATTTCACTAGTGAGTGAAAGACCAGAAGCACTCCTACTGATGTACAATGTAAGATAAATAGGTCTAAAACAATGTATTTGAAGTTGTTTAGAATGTGCTAGCCAATGCATTTCTTAAAAATATGAAGTAATAAATTATGAATATTGAGTAACAAAATCTAGACTTTTTGATCTCCCTGAGTCATTTAGAATAATCTGATAAATGTTTGAAATTAATTGCCTTTAACAGAGCCATGAGATAACACACAGAAGCCAAGTATATATACTGCAATGCTCTCACATAGTTGAGAAAATTCCTTATTTTCTCATCATCCAAACTCTTAGCCAGTTAGGTATACAAAAATTGTACCCCAAGACAAGAAAGTTTGCATGTGACACCCCCAGAGTTTGAACTGCACTCACCGGTGAAAAGGCGAGAACTTGACCTGTGAAACCTGGAAAAGATTTCCTGGCGTCTTCAACCTGCTGCACCTCTCACCGCGCCCCCGGCTTCCTTCCTGCGGCTTCTTGCCTTAGCCCCTTCAGCGCTCCTGGCTTTGGCCCCCAGGCCTCCCTTGAAATCCCTCTACCTGAAAGCTCCTGTATTCTGCATGCCAGTGAAAGCAGCACCATGAGAATGAGTCCAACGTCTGTTTTCATACACTGGAACACGTGTATGTAGCATGAGTGAGACCCTAGTTTCACTCCCCAGCACCGAAAATCAAATCAAAGCAAAACAAAAATAACCCAGGAGCCTACAGGAAATACAACTCAAGACCTTCTTTTTTGGCATCGTTGTTGTGATATTATCATTACCTTGACTCTAAAGGCAAGACTGCGTAGTCCTCCACAGTATAGAATTAGTCTTCGCGCCATGCAACTTCAAACCACTCTGGATCATGGCCTACTTCCTCTTGATTCAGATGCAGGCTTTCAGGGCTGACTCTACAGCAGGAAGTTGTATTATAAGATGTTTGATTAAAACTTCACAGTAACCATCACAATTGTATAGAATTTGGGCCACTAAAAGTTCAGTGTTTAAGGAGCATTTTGTCTGTGACACAGATTAGAAACGCAGGCACATTGTCATGTGGTGGCATCATGCCTTCTTCTGATTCTCTGCTCAGTGATACCTTCTCAAAGACACACACGTTGTGATTCTCCTGTGTCAAATTGCAACCTTCCTGTTTCTCATACCCTTGTTGTCTATCAAGGATATGGTATCCATCCCCAACAGGATGTATAATCTGCTGGCTTATTACAAGATTCTTCAGTATTTATTTTCGACTGTTGCTACTAGAATTTAAGCTCCACGAGGACAGTGATCTTTTGTATTTTCATGACTGACGGGAGAGTGTCAGGTAGTTAATAACATTTACACCATCTTTACTAATTGACGTTGTGAAAGTTAGTGGGATTCACTGTGACGTTTCCATACAGGTATGCATCATGGATTGATCATGTCCGTCTGCTGCTCTTCCCCACCACCCTCAGACTTCGCAGTATCTAGTTATCCTTTTCCTGTTTACAGGCAGGCTTTGTTTTTATTGTTTGGTTGTTTGTTTCTATGTGAGAGCATGAATATGAGAATTGTATTTCTGAGTCCGACTTGTTTTGTTTAACATAATATCCTCTGTTTCCCTCTGTATTTCTAAAAGTGACTGGATTTCATTCTTTATGTCTGAATAATACTCCATTGTACTTGTGTCCCATTTTTTAATCCATTTATCTGTTAATGGGAAGCCAGGTTGATTTCCTATCTTAGTTTTTGTGGCTAGAACTGCAATAAGCGTGGGTGTGCAGGTATCCATTGTGTATACTGACTTTAATTTCCTTAGATATATGTTCAGAAGTGGGATAGCTGTGTCATATGGTTTTATGAGGAACCTCTGTATATTTATAACAGCTCTCCTAAGTTTATTTCCTCTGGCGGCATATGAAGATTTCTTTTTCTCTACTCCCTCCCCAGCATTTGTTACTTTTTTATATAATAGCCATTGTAACTGGAGCCAATATTTTCTTACTGTAGTTTTGATTTGTATTTTCCTGATTGTTAATCTTATGGAACTTTTTTCACATATGTCTTGGCTGCTTGCTTTTCTTCTTTCAAGAAGTGCCTATTGCAGATCATTTGTCCAATGTTTAAATGGATTAGTTGTGGGGTTTTTTTGTTTCTGTTTTTTGCATTCTTTTTATACCTCTAGATTTTATTGCTTTTCTGACAGACAAATAGCTGGCAGATATTTTTTCTCATTCAAAAAGTTGTTTCTTCATCCTGTTGTTGGTTTTCTTTGTTGTGCAGAAGCTTCTATATTCAGTATAATTTCACCTGTCAATTTTCATTTTTGTTTTCCATGCTTTTGGAATCCTGTCCAAAATTTCATTGCTTGTACCAATATCTTGAAATATTTCCCCTGTGTTTTCTTCTAGTAGTTTTAGAGTTTCAGGTCTTATATTAAGGTCTCTGATACATTCTGAGTTGATTTTTCTTTTTGCTAGGTGAGAGATGGGGGTCAGGTTGCAATCTTCTGCAGACAGATGTCCAGGTTTTCAATACCCTTTGTTAAGAAGCTGTTCTTTCTCCAATGAAGTCCCATCTTTTTAGTATATGTAACTGAGGTAAAGACTGTTTTCAAAACTTGCTTTTTTTTTTCACTTTTAAGAAACAGTTTCACTAATTTCACCTGCCAACCTCTTGCGATTTAATATTCACTTAGAAAGACAAACAATTACCCTAACCTTTTGGGAGAAAGTGGTTATTATGTTATGCACCATAAAGAAAAGGCTACTGGGAATGCAATGGAATCAATGAACAGCTTTATCATTTTTAAATATATAAATTGTTTCATATTGCCTAAATGAATCCTTTAAATTACCTTGTGGCTGAGGCAAGAAAAAATAAAAGCAAAACATTTTCTACTCCTGTTCTGAGAAGAAAATAGCTACAAAAAAGTGATTAAATGTCTTTTCCAATGGGAAATTGATCCTCATAGCAAAGCTGAGATTGGAGTGTAGTTTGTCTTGTTGCTGGAATCATGATGTTGCTAGTATATTCCTTTAACTCTTGCATTGCATGCGTCAGAACAGAACATCTCAGAGAATTGAAGTGAGCCTGTATCTGATGGTTCTATGCTGTAAAATAAAGCTTTTTGTTAATTTTGTATGGACTACTAGGGAGTGAGACTGTCCTATCTTTTCCAAGAATGACCTTGAATACATGCACATCCATCTGTAGAGAATCCTGTTCTTAGCTCCTTGAATCTAGGGTTTGCTTCCTAGTAAACAGTTGAATTTTTGGAGTAGGTCACTGAATGTATCCTCACCTAATTCAGCTACTTTAGAGATACATTCTATGACTCTGTGGGTCCAGCATTTATCACTGCATTGATCAGCAGAATTGATTGGACTCATTATTTCTTTATCATATTATGGATGGAGCACAGTTGATTGAGTTCATTATTCCAAGAGAATGACTTCAGTTGACTAAACTGACCAAAGGATATCTATGTTGTTAGGTATCCTTAAAAATGAAATAAATATTTAAGTAAAAATTTCCATCAGGATATAAGGCCCTGTGTTTTCTTTCTTTTTTTGCAGCACCGGGGATTGAACTCACAACCTTGCGCCTGTCAGACAGGCACTTAAGCCACTGAACCAATCTCCCAGCCCTAGTTTTTTGAGACAGGATCGCACTGTGTAACTGAGGCCAGCCTTGCACTTGCATTGTAGCCCAAGCCGGCCTCAAACTCACAACACTCCTCCTACCTCAGCCTCCAGAGTGCTGGGATTAAAGGTGTGCGTCACCACGCCCGGCTCTTGTGTTCTGTTTCTTACATGTCATGCAGCTCATCCCACAGCCGTCTGATGAGGGAGGTGTTGCCGTTTCCCTCACATTGCTGGGGGTGGGGCACAGGAAGTCTGTAAGTTTGAATGCATACATGGACAGCTCCAGTCCCATTGTTTTTAATGATTAATCACACACAGGTTTCTTTGTTTTGTTGCCTTTTTCTTGTGTGTGTAACACTACATCTATTTATAGATAACTGTATGTCAGCATGAAATGCCAGATATGGGAACCCAGGCCATATGACAACCCCGAGGAATTGTTAATTGCTAAGGAAATGTTCACAGTTTCACAAAGCTGTCCACACCAAGGCAATTCTCTTCATTTAGTGAACCTTCAATAACCCTTAATATAATTAGGGATGAAAAGAGACAGTCTGTGACTCCATATAATTTATGTGCATAATAAATTCACCATTGGCATTGAATTACTTTTTTTTTCGCCTTCTATTTGTGCAATAGCTCCCAAGAGTTACTTGTTAAATGATTTTTCCTCTATTATATACAGAATCAAAGAAAGCATTATATTGTTAAAGCAGTCCTATAATGTGAGAAATGCTTGTGTTTTTCTAGTATGATTTCTGGATTGAAAGAATTCATCTTTAACTCTAAGCTTTGTCCTTTATTTCAATACCCAGCAAGTGCACAGCCTATTTTTCTCACCTGGAGTTTTGTATGTCAAAAATTTTTCCACTGCAAGATTCTTCTTGGGCGTGGTTGACACTTCATAAGGTTTCTGTCTGTAGAAATTCTATGGTATTCTTGCTAGTTGCTCATTATTAATCCAGGCTTGGGGTGCCATCTTTTGTTAAAGCAATAGACATCATTGAGAATAACTCATTCAAGTTTCTACTGAGAGATTTAAACTTTATGCAGTTTCTGTTTCATTTCCATATAGAAAAAATGAAAAATTTTTCTATAAAACTGGTTTACTAACTGCTCTGAGGAAAAAATAGATTCTAGAGTTTAAATGATTTTATTAAAATGGTACCTATGGTAGCCCTCTCTTCTAGATTCTTAAGGTGCATATTTAGTCTTTTAGCGGTTTCATTATGTTTGACCTACATAGACTTTTTCATATATATCAAGCAATGGAGATTTTTGTTTTGTGTGTTAATGCTACTATCCAGTGGCACTGATGGTGATACTGGAAATATTGTGTTAGATATATGATATTGTAACAACAGCTCTATTATTTAAATTATGCATATTCTTTTTTTTTTTTTTTTTTTTTTTTTTTTTTTTTTTTTTTTTTTTTTTTTTTTTTTTTTTTTTTTTTTGTACTGGGTATCGAACTCACGATCTCACATTTGCCGGGCAGGCAATTATGCCGCTGAGCTACATCCCCAGCTCCTATTATGTGTATTCTTTAGTGCTGTAAGACAGACAGTCTCTGGAACATTAAAACTTATCTAAGTGTGCTGTAGTCAGTGCTTCTCACACTTGAGTAACTACCTGAATCACTTGGCAGTCTTGCAAATGTGAGTTGATTAAGTAAGTCTGGGAGGGCCACACAAACTCCTAGAAGAGCCAAAGGTGTCCACATGAAGATAACACTTTGAGGACCACAAATAGGTCAGTGCTCTCATCTTGTTCACATCTAGGACTAGATCATTATTTGCCATGTGTAGTATTCTGTGTCTTGCAGGGTGCTGAGAGTATCACTGGCCTCTACCCACTCCGTGACTGTAGGACTATGCGACCATCTACCCCAGTTGTGATAGCCAAAAATGACAGCAGACATTGCCAGATGTCCCCTGGATGGTGGTACAAAAACCACTGCAGTTTGACAACCACTGGGTTGCAGTCTCCCATCTTTGACGTCTCAAGAATTTGGGCTCCATTGTAGTGGAACAGAATGACCCCAAGCAGAAGTCTACTCACATTGGTGGAGAGTGTAGATTTATTTTTCTTATAAAGAAGTAACACGGCTGAGGCAGTAACTCAGTGGCAGAGTGCTTGCCTAGCATGCATGACTGCTTGTGTTTGCTCCTCAGCGTGACAAATAATGGGAAGCAGGAGGTTTGTTTTAAATTTGGAGCTTCTAGGAAGGGATCAGAGTGTGGGAACCTGCAGTTCTGTTGAGTTCCAGTGATAGCTGACGTGCACTTACTGACTTTAGTCCAGGGAACATGCTAAACATGCTTCTAATACAAGAAGGGCTTCCATAACCATGCAAGGAAACAGAGGATTCAAGGGCCCTTGCAGAGGTGATCAGAAGACCTTAGCTATGCAGTCTGCTACTGGACTATCCATGGTTCCATTAATCTCAGCTTCTTGCTATTTTTATACAAAAATAATATGCCTTAAACAAAAAACTGTCAAAAATAAGATAAAATATCCAGAAAATTGTTGCTAGCTTCAGCACATGTCTGGGATGGGTAACTCAGTCTGGAGCCACATGTGTTATAGATTTATGTGACAATGCTATCCTGTGATGGGTTATAGAATGGCTTCTAATGTCCCCAGAGGGGCAGATAGTAAAAAGGAGAAAGCTACCCCTCATCTGGCAATCCAATCTAAAGTTCTAAGAATATTTTAAAACTTCAATAAATCTGAAACTAATTCATGTGACACGGAAAAGAGAGGCTATTATCTTTTCTCATTAAAATAAAAGACTTTGGAGACCAGTTCTTTACATTAGATTTTACTGATGACTTGTTATAAGGTGTTGCTTTTCTTAAGCAGGTTAATCCTGTATCTACTTTGTATCACTTTTCGGTGCTTCATTTTTTTATCTATGAGGTGAGGCTCAGGCAAAATGATTTCTAGGGTGTCCTCTCATTTCACGAGAACATGATTTAGTAATTCTGTAATGCATTTGGTGGAGAATAAAATAATTAAATTGAATTTGAGGAAACAATCACACAATTTTTAAATATATATATTTGTGTGTTACATATTATTATTGATGAAAAGATAGAAGGGCAGTTTTTAAAGATTTTTTTTACTAACATAACCTATAAGTCATCTTTATAATTTTCAAACTGAGCCAGATATTGATACACCAGAATTTTTTTTTGTGCATTTTAGTCTCCTTTTCAGTAGGACTATTCTCAGGCTAAAGAGGTATAATTTTATAACAAGCAATTTAGATAAACAAGGAACAGCTCACATAAGAATAACTCGGGCATATAAAAGTTTGCAGTATGGTAACTGGAAGGAAATTAAGTATAAAATATCATTTTGCATACTCACAAGTGAAAATATTTCTCAAGTGCTCTTTTATGGAGCAAAGTCTGTCTTTTTCAACTGTATGGGGCATATGTTTTCATTTTCCCAACGTACCTGTTAGCAACAGATTTGGTCACACATAGCTGTGTCTGTGGGCTGCATGTTCTATTGAAATGGTTCATTAGAAATAACAGTATATTTAGGAGGACACAAATTCTCTCTACTAATTTTTTAGGCATTCACTATCACTAAGCTGAACATTTTCCAAGGTGATTGTATTTTGGAGGTGTTACTTTTAATGTTATTTAAAAGATTTACCAACTGCTAAATTAATGACTGTCACATTATTCTGAAATAGCCATCTACTTAAAATGATGGCTCCTTTTTTTTTTTGGTAGTTTTTTCATGGTTTTCTAGGTCTTGATATTATTTATTCCTGCTACAATCTGCCTGCACCTAGGAACCCTGAGAAATAAATTCTTAATGCATAAAAGCCCATATGAGGAATTGCCTCCAACTTCCAAATGGAAGGTCATTGCTTAATATTTATGTGATCTCCGCTACTCCTTCTTCATGCCCCATTCAACAGCAATGTGCAAGCCTTAAACTTCTGCTCTGTGCGTGCTGATAAATAGATCTGCTCCAAATGGTTGCGCTTCAGCTGGTTGCCAAGATGACACACTTTATAATGTCTCAGAAGTGTCTTCCAGACTTGTACATTGTACCTGATATCCTTTGATTAACAGCTTTCTGTTTTTCTGGGCAGTAGAGCAAGCTTGCCAAAGTTATATTGGAGGATGGGAAAACATCAGAATGTAGAAATTTCTACCCAATGTTGTGCAGTCATAACCGCTGTGCTCTTAGTGTATCTCATCCATTTGTACAACTTCTCCCACCACAATTCTGTATTTTGTTACTAGCAAAAGCTTTATTTCCATAATTACTGAGGACATGAAGTCTGTTAGGGCCAAAATCTACATGTATATAAAAAAGTACCATACTCATTCCCAACATTATTTTTTCTTTTAATAGCTGTTTTGTCCTGGAATGGAAGGAAGGGGAAGCCAATGCTATTTCCAGATACCAGACACCTGTGCAATTAGCCTGGGGCAGAAGTAGCTTTGCAATTGGTGGTACTTGTTCCATAGCCAAATTGTAAACTGAATGAGTGTGTATATGAGTTTAATTTCTGTCAGCATAATGCACATATTAAATAGGAAATGTCCCAAAGGATCATTTTCAGTGTTTAAACAAGGCAGGTTTTTTTCACATTCCTCTCATCTTATCTAGAATCTGCAAAAGTGATGGTGGAATCATAAATGGGATAGTGGATTTAAGCCTTTGTTGCTGGCAGGGTTTTAGCAGATGAGGAATTTGAACACATTTCCACAAGACTGGAAATCAATAGAAGAGTTTAAATTTATGGTGCAAAGGAGAGGGGAAAAGAGACCCAGAATCCATGCAGAAGGAATTTGGCAGAGAGCATAGAGGTCAGCGTTGATCTGGTCGGAGCCTCAGTAGCTTGAGATCCCCCAGGCAGGATGTCTGCAAGGCCAGAGGACCAGGAGGCGAGCAAAGCCTGTTGATGCTACTTGAAAATGTTCTCCCCTGTGGGGAACACCAAGGACTGAGGCAGCACTGTACAATAACAAATTGACGTGGGAAACTGTGCGAAGTAGAAATAAGATTTGCATTTTTAGAGTATTGAGATCTGGTTGAGAAATTGTGGAAATTCTGAACAAGAATATGGAGTAATTTGGATACCTCCAGAAGTTAATAAGAGAAATGTAGTATCCACAAGATCCCTACTAGGATGGTGAGTTTTCGATCTAAACTGGTCTCTTACATCTCCTCTGAAATGAGTTCCGTTCTCCTGCTCTGGGTCCTGCTTCCTTGGAACTCCCTACTCTTTCTGTTGGTTTCAGCAGGTTTCTTGGTTACTTCCCTCTCATTGAGGAGACACAATACCCGATGCCCAAATTAAAGAAGGAAAGGTTTATTTGGCTCACAGTTTATGGAGGTTTCAGCTCATAATCAACTGGTTCCAAGGCAGGGTGGCCCTTGGCAGAGGGACAACAGTTCAAAACAGCAAAAGCAACAAGAACAAAAGGGGGAGAACAAACCTCTTTTCCTCCCTTATATTGCATGCAGGCCACCCACACCATCTCCATGCCCTCCTCTTTGCACAGGCTTAGGGTGTTTACAGAGCCAGGACCCTGGTCCCCTGCTGAGCCACTTGCTTAAGCTTCTAAACTTCTGAATTTTCAAGTTGGCACAATGTATCAACCATTACAGTAGGTTTCCTTGAAACTTCAATATCTCACCATTCAATCTGTTCATCAGTCTTATCCTACTCTTTCCAAAGATAACATTGAAACACACTTCCACACATATTTTTTGTTCCATACAGTTTGAAATCTCACTTCATAAGTTATCGTCTTCCTAACTTTTCTTTTGTAAATCCCTATATATATTGTAAAAGACCACTATAAAATCTCTCCCTGTAATTTCTTATTTAATATTGTTCTTTTGACCTATTATGATATTCCAATTTCTGTAAATGTTTATGAACACCTTTATGCTAAAGGTATTGGCCTCGTTCTATTTCTTGATAACTAAAATGATGTTTGCAGAGAATGTGATCTTGTGGGATAAGCCCATAGGATAGTGTATTTTCATCCCAATTTTTCTTATTCCATTTTTCCTGTTCTCCCCCTTTTCTAAGATTCTTCTCTCTTTCAACCAGGATCATTTCTTCTATCACCTTCTAACATATTATTGTGCCCGGTAATTTTTCCTTGAATATGCTCTTCATTCCCCAGTTTTTGGGACATTTCCTCTTGTTTTGAACAGCTACGTATTCAGAATGGAAAATATTCAGCTCCCCTGGTCTGTATTTCAAGATTCAGTGTGAAACTGCGTAGAAGAGCAATATCTGAAGAGCCTAAATTATTTTACAAGAGACTCCTGGGTTGCACTCTACTGTACCTCTAAAGCAGGAGGGAAAGCTGGAGACCAAATGCGTGGAACTGAGACAGAGAAAAAAGTCAGAAGGCTGTACATACGTTTTCTTCCTGTGCCCATCAACCAGAAGGTGTGTGATCCGGACTCTGCTCTCCAAGGTCCTGAACCATGAATCTTTTATCCTTATGAAGTTCAGGCATTTCCAGCAGAGACAGCTGCTGGCCTATGTGTGTGCTTGTGATCCTGCTCTTGCTCCATTGAGGCTGAAGAAGAACTTTGGGAAAATATTATGTATGTCCGACAAGATAAAGAAAGGGGAGATTTTTTTTGCCTTCCAGTGAATGTATGATCCCTTGAAAGTAGAAATAGATCTCATGGTAGCCAAAGGCCAAAAAGTTTACGGAAAAAAAAAAAAAGGTAAGATGAGTTTGGGGTGACTGGCTTTCTAGCCAAGAAATAAAGCATAGAGTTATGTGAGTTGGAAGCACACTTCTGATTTTATCAACTAGGTAAGGGCTGGAAAGCATAAATAGATTTCACAAGGCAGTGCTAGCAAGTGCTGCCTGGGACTAAGTTCTCCTAAGCTCTCCGGGTCCACCAATTTGCCCAGACTTTTCTCAAATATCTTCATGTGCTTTGGTGACTAGCAAAAGGCACTGCATGGCCCTCTTTCCATGGACATCGTGGAATTTTTCATGTGTTTATGAGCAGTAATGATAAGAACACCCATTTTCAATATGAACCCCATAAAGACATCTCTCTCTCTCTCTCTCTCTCTCTCTCAGTCTCTCCGCCCTTGCTCAGTACCCAAGGAAAATGATTAAGTGTAAGAAAATGGACTATGTATCTATCTATTTGAAAATCACTGTAGCCCCATATAGAGTCTTCATTAAAGGATGAATCAAACTTTCATTTAATTCCAAGTGGAATTCTTCTTGTGTCACCTACATAGAGTAGATCTTTCATTGCACTGATGAGCAAGGAGGTGGGTGTGTGGTAGCTCAAATGCTCTCAGATCCTTTTTTTTTTTTTTTACCATGATTTAATTGGTACCTTGAGGGAACAAAAAGTGTTTATACACTAACTGTATGCTTGTAAGTAATTATCTAGTGATTTTAATGTTTTATAAAAAACATTCTTACCAATAATGGTTGTTTCCTTGAGTAGAAGGCTTTTGGAAGTCCTCAATTCCTATCATGGAAGAGCTATTAAACCCAGTTCTCTAGCATCTTTTTTTCTCCTTTTCCAGTTAACCTCTATCCCCAACCACAGCCCTACACAACTACTGACACGCTCGTTCCCTCTGCAACTTTGTCGTTGCTGGATGTTTCATTAGAGTGGCAGCACGTGATCTGTATGCTTTTTCTTCTTAGCTTCTTTTCCTTATCTCATACTTCTGAGCATCCTCGGGTTGTGCCCTGTAACAGCTCATCCCCTTTGATTACTGTGCAGCGTCACCCTGTAAGGATGGTCCTCACTGTGTTTACCTAGCCACTCCTTCATAGACATTTGTACTGTTTCTAGTTTAGGCTGCTAGGAATAGTACTTCTACAAAGTCTGCAGCCATAACTTTGCATAGACATAAATTTTCATGTTTTGGAGGAGTAGATTCAAGAAGAGTAATTTCTGTGTATGCAGAGTTTATGTTTAATTTCTTTTGCATTCTTGTTAGTATACGTTTGAAAAACACAGTAATTACATGCATCTTGGGGAATGGGTGCATTCACGTGGTACATCTTGATGATCTTCACTCTTCTCACCTCCTCCTTCCTTACACCGCATCCCTCAGATCCCCTTCTCAGCTCCGTGGAGTTGAACTCCCTGTTTCTCATCATTGCTCTTTACATGATACTTTGAGTCTCTAGTATTAAAGAGTCATGTCAAATTTAACTTTCTATGTCTGACTTATTTCACTTACTATTATAATCTCGAGATCTTTTCATTTTCCAACAAATGACTCGAATTTATCCTTGTTTGTGGCTGAGCACTACTTCATTGTGTGTATACACAAGAAAATTTTCTTTATTTGTTCACCTGTTAATGACCGTGTTGGGAATGTAAAGTAGTATAAGCTCTAAGGAAATCAGTATAGAAATATCTAAAAAGTAAAAATAGCAATTCCATTTGCCCCAGTTGTACTACTTCGTATGTTCATGAAAGAGTTGAAGTCACCATTTTAGTGATGTGTGCATACCTGTGTTTAAAATGGCACAAGTCACTTTAAATACTGCTCGACTTCTTTTCAAAGTGTCCATATCATTGTATATTCCCACCAGGCAGGGCTGAAGGAATTTTCTTGCATCCTGGGCAGCATTTGTTATTGTGTCTTTATTGGGGCACTTTTGAGTGTACAGTATATTTTCATTTTTAAATGACAATAATTAAATAGCTTTTAGTTGACTCTAAATAAAATCATGCATATTTTGGCAAATTACAATCTGTTTCCTCTAAAATTAAGCAATAATACATATAACATTATTGAAATAACCATGTATACCAAAAGAGACCAGATCATTTTTAGAATTCCAGCTCTTTTCTGATGAGATCTGTTTAGTCCTTTTAACTCACATTTTATTAAGTTGCTTGTCTTCAGTCTTGAAGCATTTTGGCATTAGCAGAGGATCCCATTCTTCTCTGCTGGGGTTGAGGCTTGCTACTAAATACCTCACTTGGCAATGAAGGATGTCTCTGTGTCCTTGGTGATGCCCATGACGTTTGTGGCAAGGCATGAAGGTGAATGCACAAACGAAGCCTGCCTTCTAGGAAATTTGTCTAGGAATAGACAAGGAAGTTACCTTTTTTTCACTAAAATTTCTGTTTCAGTGATTTTTACAGCCTCATAAAGATTTTAGAGCTTCAACACACCTTCAAGATCATCCTGCCCATTCATTTTATTTTAGAAATAAGAAACCTCTGCCTTAGCATCAGATTATACTCAAAAAGGGACTTTGAGTCTTATAAATGTTCTCCCACATTAAAAATTAAAGACGATTCTTCAGAACAAGCATGGTAAATAGAACCTTTTGTAATGATGACACCTGAATGTCTTTGTAGTAACTTAATATGTCTTTTAATATAGCTTGAGTATTATCAATACCATAAGGCTTTTATTTGGTGTTATAAAATATGTATAGAATAGAATGCTTAAAACTAAGCATCTCATCTTCAATATTTAATTAAATTGTAGAGCCTCTTATGAAATAATAAGAAATTTTTCATCATAACAAAATCTGTGTGTACTTGATTAAGCAAAAACAAGCAGATCATTGCCGTTAAGAAGTTCAGGAAGAATTTCAGTGAATATATGTGACCTAGATTCGATGACCCATGTGATGTAATGGCAAGAAAATCTGGCTGACTATTGGATAATCATATAAAAACTTCTGGTATTTTAAAGACATAACTGGGAAAGGCAATCTGCATTAGTCAATTTCTTGTTGCTATAATAGAATACTCAAAACAGATGAGTTATGAATAAAATAAGGTTCCTTAGCTCAGCTGTGGAGGTTCATGGGTGTGGCGCTAGCACTGGCTCTGATGGGTTGAGAGCTGGGGCTCATCACATCGCTGTGTATGGCAATGACTGGAGTGTGTGTGGCAGCTGGC
The DNA here is from genome assembly GCA_004363535.1 of Dasyprocta punctata. Lineage (NCBI taxonomy): Eukaryota > Metazoa > Chordata > Mammalia > Rodentia > Dasyproctidae > Dasyprocta > Dasyprocta punctata. Next base: position 5,172 of record RJWM01006217.1, on the reverse strand, counting down.
ACTGACAACTAGAATGCAGACAGCTGGCGGGGGCTAGTGTCAAGCCTTTGCAACAGTCCTCTCCCCAGAACTAAGCGGGAACCCCTCTTCCCCATGAGAAGTGCGTTAATCCCTGTTGAGATCTTGTCCCTAATGGACCTAGCATCTCCCACTAGGTCCCACACTCTAAGGGTTCCAGTGCCTCTGAATATCTCCACTATGATGACTGAGCTCCCAACATGTGAACTGGTGAGGGGAGAGAAAACACCCACAGGATAGCAGAATTCTATGCATTATCTCAAATAACATATTGGAGAATGTCTTAATGACGGTAGGAAAGCAAATAACCTTTCTTGAACAAGATTAGTTTTCCTAAATGCAAATATCCCAAGGAAAATTTTACAGTCTATGTGTAAATTGATATTAATGTTTCTGTTTAGTGAAGGAGAGTATATGAGATGCATGAAATAGAGAGCTGGGAGAAGACGTGATTATTAACCTGCAGGTGATTAGTGCTTAGAATAGAGTGGGAAACAATGCAAATAAAATAAAAAAGGAAAATCATATCTTTGGAAAAATGTGGGCAAAGCGTATCAATAGCCAAGTTGCTGAAGCAGAAGACAGAGACCTCCTTAGTTGTTTGTGTGTATTGTCAAGAATGGGAGAAATAGAAGCCCGCCTGCAATCCTGCTTATGTCTTGTTTGAATATGGTTTGTTCCTCTGGCTGCATGTGGAATTTAGCCCCCTGAGGTCATTTGTTAATGCTGTTAAGAGGGTGTGAGTCTAGCCTGAGTGTTTAGCGATGGGACCTTGAAGGGATTAGGACTGTGTGAGTCACTGTGCTCGGGTAAGTCTTTACGTGTGCATCCCGGAGGAGCCCTCACTAGGACCTGTGTGCTGCTTCGTGGACTATCAGGCTCTAAAAGTATGAGCCAACATAAACCTCTTCTCTTTACAGAGCAACCTGCCTCAAGAACTTCATTATCGTACTGAAAAACAGACTGACACAAAACGTGTGCTGGCCAGCCCCTCAGGAAGCCAGCGGGAATAAACGGGATGCGGTGTCCACTGTCCACTCCAGTGCGTGTGGTATCCCACTGCTGCCTCGAGGACAGTGTGTGTGTGTGTGTGTGTCAGGGACTCATGACAACATCCTTGGGCTTGGAAAACGAAGCAGAAATTCCTCCAGAAGGGAGGACTTAGGACGGGAGTGTGGTGCCGACAGCAGCCATGAGAGTCACAGGTGTGCACACACAGGGACCCAAAGGTGCAGTGCTGGGTGAAAAACTAGGAATCGGAACTAGCTTGCCAAGGCACAGTGTATATAAATAAGTAGAAAATCACATGGACCAAGAATTTAAAGGATATATATATTAGGTCCATAAAGATTGATTTGTGTTAAAGAATGGGCCCTGAATGTGGTGATTATTGTTACCCTCCTATTGGCTTGTGAAATTGTTTTACTTTAATTTCTTACTTTTCTGCTGTTAAAAAAAAGGGGGGGCCCTGAATTGAAGAGAGGAGATGATTGGGAAGATAATTTTAAAAGCAGCTAGTATAACTTAGTTATAAAAAATGCAACGAGTACAAACAGGCATATAAAAACATTTTTTTCCAGAAACCAACAATAAGCATTTAAGAGAAAAAAATATAAATATCAACTTCTGTTTTTTCATAAATTGTATAGCTTTGCTTTTGATTCATTGTCTTTTTAATAATTAAATTAAAATATAGGATGTCATAGTCTGTTTGACTTGGGGGCCGGTGATATTTTAAAATAAAAATAGAACTACTCTTCAGACACAGATTGTATGCACCTACCATAAAGTGGATAAAATTGTAAAACAGTGAAAGACTGTGCAAGGTGTTCTGACCCAGTTTTTTATGATTCCTCTAACCGAAGGTAGTTTTAATTGGGAAATTATTACTAGGGTCCACACTACCCAGATTTTAGAGGTAGAAGTATGACTTCTAAACAAAAATGAGTATCACTTTTGTCACATTGGTACCAGAGAATTTTAAGATGCCTGCAGTGGAGCTGGGTAGGCTGTGTCATGAAGCAGCGGTGGAGAATAGCTGTCATCCATGCACACACACACATGCATACACACATGTGCACACACACACATCTGTGGCATCTGCTGTCTTTTTTTCCTGGTTTATTGACTCTTGCATGCATTTTCTACTTTTCTGGGCTAGGCAGTAGGAGTATAACTAAATACAATGTGCATTATTCAAAAATATTGGCATGAAGATTAGTTATGGAGACATAGCTTTGATGTTTTCAATTGTTCTGCTAACTAGATAATCAGACAGATTGTTCTGGATACATAGGGTGGAGAGAGAATTCTGTGAACCCCGGTCCTAACCAGCACGCTGTACCATGCCCCTCCTCCTCTGTGTCCGAGTGACTTCCCACAGAGAGAAATTTACTGTGTCATAATTGGTCTAGTCTGGTTCTGGACACTTGCAATTGGCAAAAAGTTTTCCTTCAATGTCTTGTCTCAGCTTTTGGAACAATGGACGGAAGTGAAAATCTAGCTGGCTTATGATAGTTCTGGGGAACTTTCGAGGTGGCATTTACATTTTTGTGAGTATTTTCAAAAGTTTTAACTAAATTTTCTGTTTGGACTTTTTTTTTTTTCCTGAGGATGCTGCAGTTTAGATAATTAACATGACCAAGTAATGTAGTCAATGAACAATCTCCTCCTTCAGTCTGGACCTAAGTGCATCTATTAGGGCAGCATGAGGTTTCGTTCGTATTTTTAAATGCCAGGTCTCACTTCAGCCTCTTACACGAGCAAGAGCTTGGTGCAAGAGCATTGACTTTAAACCCAGAGAGCTAAGGGTCTCACTTTACTTTGTGTCACATACTATTTATTTGTGTGACCTGGAGCAGCGTGTTTCAGCTCTCTGAATCTCAGTTGCTTCATCGTTTGCAGGCATGTTCTGGTGTTGCTTCCTCCTCATGTTCTGAGAACTGAGTTATGTGATGCCTGCAAAATGCTTAGCAAGTAAGCCGAGGCAGACCAAGTGTTCAGAGAATATCGTGATCTTAAATGCATATTATGATTTTAAACTTTAATCGTTTGACCCTGGAGCATGAAGTATTTTAAACTGAGATTAGAACTTCTAAAATTTATCATGATTAAACTTGACATTTTTTAGGATTTACTCATTGTTCTGGCATGGGGAAAAATTGTTGAATTACTTCTGTCATCCAAATAGCAGCTATTGAAATCCAAACTAAAAATGTAAAAAACGTCAGTTTGATGCTGTGGGGAACTCCCATCATTTGAAACAGTCAATACTTTGGTCTCTATTAATGTACATACTTACAGCCACTGTTACCCATGGTGGACTTTCTCATCTTGTCTACAGGAACTCAATTACCATTGTCATCAAATATTTGATCCATTAGTACAGGTCAAGCATTGTGTCATGTTGTGGCATCCTGTTCTCATGGAGGAAGCTGGTGTCAAATAAATTGTTAAAAACATTTGATGAAAGGGCAGCGTGTGTGTTGGGGGAGTGTGACTTGATTGGCATTGGGATTCAGCTGGAGGATGGGCGGGGCACACTTCTAGTTGTGTCTGCCACCTCTGGGTCATGCAGGCGTGGCCTTGGTGTCTGGTCCCTCTCCCTGGTCCCCTGGCCTGCTTCCTGCCTCCATAGAGTAAGCAGCTTTTCCAGTCTTTGTCCTTCTGCTGTAATGTCTCTGCCTTAGAACTGGCAGTCGTGGACTGAAGCCTCGAGCAAGTTAAACCTCTCCTCCTTTAATTTGTGGGTGTTTGGTTTTGTGTTTCAGCGAGGGGAAAGCGGACTACCACAGGAATAATAAGGGGTGTCTATTTTGTGGAGCCGCTGGAGACCTGCATTAACGAGGGTCCGCTTTGCAGAGCTGTGGCACCTGGGTAGGTCTTGAAGAATAATCAGAAGTGATGAGAGGGAGAAAGGCATCCCAGGACAGTGTGGCCAGCCTTCTCATACCCTTGGATACAATCCAGAGGCATTGTTTTCCCTGAATTCCCTAGTTCTTTCACTGCTAATAACTCTCTCAAAAAGACAAAAGAAACGTCTTATGAGACTTGCTCTTCATGACCCAATTTTGGGGCATACTGATCACCAGTAATTTTTCAAATGCTTCTCAAATACCTCTGGAAATTAACTCAGATTGTATTCATCATGCGTCTTCTACCTGGCAGCCAAAAATAGATGAAACCAGTTCCTGGCTTAGCAGAAATAATGAACGCTCCTCCAGCACACCAAAAAGGAAACATAAGAACAACTTGGCACAGTTTTAAAAACCTACAGTTGAATCACCTGTGGGTTTATCCGTATTTTCTGCGCAGGTGTATATATAACTCGTGCAATGTATTTTCTTGTTTTCATGTGCATATTAATGCTTCATAAATGTACCTTTGTAGAAGAATCGTGAATTAATACACCTTTGGGGCTGGCCTGTGTGGCATGTTGTGGCTTCTTGTCTCAGAGGATGGTGCTCATCTTGCTGTCTTGGCCATTATAAACATTAATGACCCAGTGGCAGCCACTAGAGACAAAGTCAGAGTGTCTAGCAAAACTGAAAGCGCGTTCCACGACTCGACCACTTCACAGCTTCTTCAGAGACTTAAACACCCTGACTCTTCAATTTGTGATGGTGGATAGAATATAATTTTGCAGTTAGCAATGTGTACATTCCTAATACGTTGGCGTTTCACGTACTCTCAATGAATTATGTAAATTTCTGTTACCTGTAAGTTGGTGTTTTAGTTTTGGTCTCATTACTAAATATCACACATGGTACAGTGTTCACTTTTAAGACAATACAATTAAGGTCTTTAAACGAAGTAATCAGTAGGCTACAACAAGCAATCAGCCTTAAATATGCAATCAAGTGGAGTAAGAAGAAAGCACTGCTGGGTGTTTGGGGAAATCTAGACCCACGTGTATTAACGTGCAACAAAAGGCCAGCGGTGGAAGAAGAGCATCTCTTCTCTGGGCTTACACTGCCAAATACTGTGACCAAATGAGACCAGACAGTGCAGCTGAGTTGTATTCCTATTATGACCCCGTAATTCCCATCATGAGCTTTAGTTTGTCTAAAGTCAGGTGCCTAACTTGCTTGTTATTTTATTCTCAGTCTTTGAAAGAACCTGGTATTACTCTTGTGTATGTATTAGCATAAGTGC